>PVIW01004077.1:0-144303 GCA_004026585.1 Noctilio leporinus | reverse complement strand
GCTGGATCAAAAGGCAGTTCCATTTTTAGTTTTTTAAGGAAACCCCATACTGTTTTCCACAGTGGCTGCACCAGCCTGCATTCCCACCAACAGTGTATGAGGGTTCCCTTTGCCCCGCATCCTCGCCAACACTTGTTTGTTGATTTGCTGATGATTGCCATTCTGACAGGTGTGAGGTGGTATCTTATTGGAGTTTTAATTTGCATCTCTCTGATGACTAGTGATGTTGAGCATTCTTTCATATGCCTCTGTCACCCAAGAGCTTTTTATAGCCAGCAGTGTCATAAAGCCACTTCCAGGGGAGAATTGACCTTCAAACATTTTCGGTATTTGGGGATGGCAACACAGATGATTGCTTTTTAATTTACCAATGATAAAAATCCAATTCATTGCTTTTTGGAGAAAGTTGTCTAAACTTAAGGTTTATCATTTTGATGACAGTATTTACTTTACTCTTTGGGTAATCAGGTAATGCCTCATTAATTTCAAGTGCCAACACAGATTATTTTTAAGTTTCCTTGTGATTGAGTTGATAAATCTTAATTAATGTAAACATTATTTAGACAGAGTGGCTCACTCAACAGGTGGTGAATAGGTTTCGAACCGCAGGGGAACAGATCCACCTACCTGTTAGGAAGGTTTCTTCTTTCTCCACAGTTCGATGAAGCATGACCTCCTGGCACAAGCACGTGTGTAGAAGGAGAGCGCAGTTCTCACACTGGGGCACTCGCCCCTCACTGCCCCTCTCAGAAGCAGCAGCTCCCAGTCCCCTTGGGCAGCACTGCCCACCCCCTCACCGTCACTGGCCCACCGCTCCACACCCTTCCTGATCTTGTTCACCTGCCAGATACCACTCTTGTGGTATCTTTCCACCCGCTCTCCACCTGGCCTGTCGACACCTGTGCAGAGCAGTCTTCATGCCTTCACTCCACAGTCCATGGTCTCACAGACCGGCTCACTCCCCAGCCTGACTCACACTGGCCTCCCTGATGTCACTGTTGGAGTTCTGCTCTCCAGTCCAGTTGATACTTTTAAACTTGAACCTTGAAGGGTCTCCAGACTGCTT
This sequence comes from Noctilio leporinus, assembly GCA_004026585.1. Lineage (NCBI taxonomy): Eukaryota > Metazoa > Chordata > Mammalia > Chiroptera > Noctilionidae > Noctilio > Noctilio leporinus. The sequence goes on along the minus strand of PVIW01004077.1, from coordinate 143,237 downwards.
TTGACGTGGCTGCTCTCTTTCTCAGAGGTTTCCCACCCCCCATCTGCCGCACCCTCTGCTGTGCCTGCTTTCTCTCTGCTCCGTCCGTGTCGGGCATCCCGACTCGTGGTCCTGCACCCAGCTCTGCTCTTGCTCGTTCAGCTCTTCCACTGTTAGTGCTGCCCCCCGCCCTGCTCAGTCAGCTCATCCATGTTCCAGGCTGTAGGACGAGGCCGACCTGACCCGGATGGGGCTCAGACATGATGCCCGACCATCAATGACCCTCCTCAAGGCCCTGCTATCCCCCATCTTAGCTCTCTCTGAGCTTCCTAGGCTGCCTTCCTTCTTCTCACCACTAGGTGAAAAGGCTTCTTTGGGGCAGGGAACACACCCTGTTTTCCGCTTTTGTCCTGAGGTCTGCAGGGTGAGCCCTGTAGTCAGTGTGGTGCTGAGGGCTGATGCTCAGCAGTCCCAAACGTCCTCAGGGCGGTGACTTTGTGCCTGAGCGGCACCCTGGCTGCCATGCACTGTGACTTCCTCCTGTGCCCCGTGCGGGGCCGGATCTGATGTCCATGTTCGCAACCGCGTGGTCTGCCCTCACTGCGGTGCTGGCCCTGCAGGACAAGTAAGCCTGGTCTGTTCTCGGGCAGCACAGGGTTTAGGCACTGAGTTCAGTGAAAAATACTAAAGCTGATTAAGTTGTAATTTTTTCTTTTGAACGTATTCAGATAGTTATTTCTACTGAGTTGTCTTGGTAGAGTAGAGGCTTTTATTTTCAATTGACTTCATGGGTGTAAATGTGTTTTTGCAACAGCCACCCCTCTGTCCTTGGGGGATGCACTTCACAACCCAGTGGGATGCCCGAAACCACGGGTTGTATGGGACTCTGTGCGTGCCGTGCTGTTTCCTATACACACCTCTGATGGAGTTTAGTCTGTAAACCAGGCCAGTAAGAGATTAACCAATAATAAAGCAGAACAATTACAACAATTCAGTGAGATGGGAGATTTGTGAATCGGTAACTGTCACAGCGGGGGTCCCTGCTGAAGCCCCCTGCGTGGGCTCCGTGCTTCCTGGCGCAACACGCTGTCATCAGCCCAAGCGCATGTTCTCTTCTGTCCTCCCCCACAATTCAGTGCCTTTTCCATTTAAACCAAGTGCATGTCACACATGGTGGCAGAAACTGCTGCGTGTGAGGTGTGAAGGCAAATTCAGCACAGATTTCTTTTCATCCTTTCAGTTTCACGGGTAGAAGGTTCGTTCTCACCGCAAATCTCCGCAACCTCAGCTTCGATTTTCTTCCTGATCAAGTTGAGAGACTCCGCTTTCATTTACAGGGAGCCCTTTCTGGATCCTCAGGGCACAGCCCAACTGCCCGCCTTGCCACACTAGGCTCCGGAGAAGTAAGACAAGGGTCAGGTGAGCACTAGCCCTGCCCCAGGGCGATGGCCCATCTGATAACCCAAGTGGCTGGAGAGAGTGGTGATGAGGACAGTCCGCAACCAGGAGACACTGGACAGAGTGGGACGTAGGTCCCAGCTGGGGCATCAGGAACCCGTGAGATTTCCTCCAGCTGCTCAGAGCTGCATGCAATTTGAAACTCATGAATTGTTTATTTCTCAAGTTTTCCGTTGAACCTTTTCAGGCTACACTTGGCTGCAGGTAACTGAAACCACAAACGGGCGCCATGGATGGAGAGGCTGCTCCACAGCATTTTCTCTCCTCACAAACTGCCTCTTCCTACACCATGAATGCTTAGGGCCAGGCCTCAGCGTTTCTCTAATTATCTCCCTTCTCCCACCCCCTTCCTTGAGGACATTTAAGGAAGTGAAGTCAGTTTGGAAACTCCACATCAGAAAGCTAGTCATATATTTTGCATCTTTGAAGACGAGATTGAAAGTGTTAAGCCATTAGGATGATGTAAGGAATCCAAGATGCTGGAAGGAGCAGATAGCTTGATGTTATCAGGTTCTTGCTCAGAACTCATTACTGTCACCATGAGCCGTGATGCAATTTCCAAGGAAAAACTCAGTTGTATTGGCCCTGGCGGCAGCCTGGCCTACCAGAAAGAACACAGCAGCAGTAGGACAGGGACAGAGATGGGGCACCGTTAGCCTCCAAAGCACCCTGTCAAGTGAAACATTGGTGTCTTGCTTCCGAAGTCATCTAACACCCTGCCGTAGATGGACAGTTCACACCTGGGTTTAAGTTTTACTAACAGAAGGAATGACTGTCTGTCTTTGTTGCAGTTTAAAATATGTTGCAGAGCCCTGGCTAGTGGCTCAGTGGATAAGGCGCCGGCCTGTAAACCCAAAGGTCACTGGTTTGATTCTCAGGCAGGGCACGTAACCAGGTTGCAAGCCAGGTCTCCAGCCAAGTCCATCGCTGGAGGCAGGTGAAAGGCAACCACACATGGATGTCTCTCTCCCTCTCTGTCTCTCTGTCTCCCTCTCTTACCCTCTCTCTAAAAATAATAAATGTTTAAAAATGTGTCGCAGAGTTAAGATGAAAACGTAACCCATCCATACACACAGTTAGCTCGCCTGTTCCCCTGGAGGTGTGCCAACCTCGGAGACCCCGAGGGTGTCTGAAGCCACCTTCCTCCAGGCTCTCCAGGGCTCACACCTCCCTCCCTTCCCTGGGGAGAGGCTCCTTGGGGTCTCTGACTATCTCCCCACCCCATGTGGTGCCCACAAGCAGGTGAGGAGAGGAGAAACAGGCACATTCTAGGCAGCTGCCAGGGTCTGACCCTGGCATCACCCCGGACACTGAGAATACAGAGTCTGTGTCAATGGCAGTAGATGATGCGGCAGGACTGGGCCTGCCAGGTGTGGCCCTGCAGTCGGAGACTCGCTGCTCTTCGTTGACAGGGGACTTCACCTACTCCGCAGATGGCTGCCAGCAGGAAGGAACACGGTTCTGGGAGAGCCCCCCGCGGTGGACTGACGTGGTGCACCCTTGAATGAGAGGCAGCTCTGATTCTCCTCCCTCAGGCCTGATGCTGAGCCCAAGGGAAGAGTCAGTCAGTAAACCAGCACTGAGCTGCCTGCACCAGTGTGCCTTGGGGCCGTGAAAGCCATCTGCTCCCTGGACCTGCACCCCTCGGTTGTCCATGGCCTTCAGAGCGCTTAGCCCACTGCACCTTCACTGCCCCCATCCCACTGGGACTGAACTGCTTCACCCTCTGCTTCTCGTTTTGTAAAGACAGTTCCCCTTAAGTTCCCCTAGACCTTACCAGCCTCTCTAGGGGTAATTTTATATGATTTTCATGTTGCTAAATTTGCTCCGTTCAGAATAGAATTAAGAAACAAAGGAAGGAGCAAAAGTGCAAGAGAGAGGTGGGAGGGAGAGGAGGAGGGAGGGAGCGTGCACAGAGCAGAACTGAAGGGGGTTGCCTACGGGACTCTGTCCCCACTTGGTTCCCACAGCCCGCAGAACACGTCACGGCACCAAGTGAGAGTGAGGCTTGCCCATCCGGATGCAGCCATTTGGACAAAGGAGGAGATGGGCTTCTCCAGTGAGTCTCTGATGGGAAAACAGGGACACAATCTATCCGTTCTTGAGTGACACGTGTGCCACTCAGAGCACAGGACATGATTGGGCGCATCATGGACGGGTCACCTTCCAGAGATATGCTCTGCGCATTGGCTCGTTACAGGTGTTAGGAAGTCGCGCCATGCAAAGAAACTGTTTCATAGCAGTGTCTGTCACATTTGACCCTAGAACGTGCTCTCCAGAGTGTCCAGCATACAGTGGTTTGCAGCCCACAGGAAGGGACGCAGCAGTCCTGCCCTGCGACCCGTGACGCTGGTGCGGACTTCTGCAGTTCCCCTCAGGAGCAGAGGGAGACGCCTTTGTACTCAAGCCTCGTCTTTGCACCGTCAGGGAGGCGGCCCCTCTGAGATGAGATGTCTGCCCATCCCCTTGACAGCGCAGAGCAGCTCTGTGAGCACCAGGCAGCATGGGGCTGCCAAGCACCCTTGAAGAGGCCAGAGGTGCCATCCTGCACCCACATAAATTAGAGGTGTGCTCCCCACGCAGGTGGCCACTCACTCACTGTTCCAACAGAATTCACTCTCTGGCTCTCAAAACTACAAGTTTAGCCGGTGTTTAAAGTGTCTGGGATTTTCCTTGATTGGAAAGGTGAAAGGGAAAGTGCGTTAAAATGCAAAGTCGGAACCCCTTCTAGTAGGCGGGAGCGCAGCACCAGATGGGCCTGTATCTTTGAGTGGCAGGGAGTGCTGTCTGGTGCAAGGCCTCCCAGGTGGACGGAGCTGCCTGCCATGTGCCCCAGCTGTCCTTGTCTGGGACCCAGGCACCTGCCGGCATGGCCCATGGCTGCCACTCAGCTCTCGTAAGAGGTTGGCAAGCTGTCACCACGCTGTCAACCTCCAGCCACATGTCCCCCAACTCTCTGGGATATAAGGAACCCAGCCGCCTTTGGAGTCACTTCAAGACCACAGGCTAAGATTCTGATGGAGACTAAGTGGCTCCTGCGGGGAAGGAATTACGCCTCCGCAGAGTCAGAGACGGTGCTCACACCCGCAGGGCAGACCCAGCCTGGGGCAGACCTGAAATGGCTCCTGCCCCCTCCCGGGGCCTGGAGCCCTGCATCCCAGTGAGAGGCGCTGCCCTGCGCCATTCTGGAACGCACCAGAGCATTTCCAGTTTTTGTGACCATGACACTGCGGACTCCATACGTCCAGCTGAAAAGAGGTCTGACTGGCATTTATCAAGGAGAGTTCCCGCTGGGGACGAGATCTGGCACGGGAGTCTCACCAGGCCTGTCTGAGAGGCGTGCAAGGCACTGGACCTCGGCAAGCCTGGAGCGGCTGGAGTCCTCGAAGCTTCCGGTGGCTGGGGGAGCTGGCGGCTGTCACACAGCCTCCCTGCTGGCTTCAGACTGCGCTGGGCTGGGTGGGGTACACTGCACTGGGCTCCAGGGGGCGTGGCACATGCCCACTCCTTTCAGCTCCCTGTGACCTGCTGGCTCGGAGTCTTACAGTCCAGTGCCAGTGTACGCAGCTTCTCCTCTTTTGAGATGATGATCCACACAGCTGGGGTCAGGGAGGCGATGCTGAAAAGGGTAACGAAGAAGAATGAACCTGTTGCCCCTGCTCCCTGCGACCCCTGCTACATCCTTGCGCACGGCACTGTCCCAGCTGCAGGCCCAGCCCCGAAGCTCCCGTGCTCTGGTGTCCGCCACACACCCATGCTCCTCCTCCTCCTTCCTGCCACAGATCTGCCCACTCAGGGGTGCCTGCCCTCTGACCCACACCGGCCTCAGCAACCCCACGCAGGTGTCCCTGGCTGGGAAGGGACCGAGACTCTGAGCCCTGCAAGAGGGCCGAGGCCTGTGAAGGGGCCTCCGCACCCAGGGGAACCCCCATTTGGCAGCAAAGATGCGGGAGATTCAGGACCTTGACTGCGGGAAGGGGTGGCTGAGCTGACACCTACCTCACCAGGCACTTGCGGCCAGAGTCTGCCTTTCTCCGCATCTCCAGCAACTTACAGTTTTCTGAATTCAGAATCCACAATTGGGTAAAAGTTGCAGGTTTGGGTTTGCCTCTGTGTGTCCTCAGCTTGCACAGTGGTGGGCATAGCATCTCTAGCTCTTGTACGGCATGCAGGTCCTGGGTTAGGTTTTCCTGCACTCGGATGTAGCTGTGAGCATCTTGTCACATGTGGCACAGCCTGCGGAGTCCCGCCCTCCACACGTGTGCATGTTAAAGTAAGTGGACGTGGCTCCAGCGAAGTGCTCTTGCAGCATCTCCAAGTTGAGTGATCAGTATCACAAGAGCAGGGTGTTAGGGCTTTGAGAAAAGAGGATAGTTCCAGGGTGGTTGGACAGGGACGTCCTGTCTGAGTGTGGCTGGTCCTGCTTGGCCCACCCACCAGCGAATGCTGGAGAAGGTCTCAACTTAGTTCTCTGGGCAGAGGAGCAGGACCAGCGATGCCGGAGGAGCTGCTGAATCTAGGGGAGGGTATGGCACCAACACTTAACACTGGCTAGAAAGATGCACAGTCACCTGAGTTTGTGTTGTGCAGAGAAAGTGCAAATATCAATTCTGAACTCCTAAGAAGAATTAGACAAAAATAACCTTTTTAATTTAAAGGTTTAAAGACATAATGTTCTTATGTTACTTAGGAGACATTCAACTTCACAGGGCAGGGGATCCCAGAATTTCAAAGTAGCACGTGAAAATGGGCCTAGACTTGTTATTACCATGTTTGTGAATCCCCAGAGCCTGTCCCTCAGGCTCCTTCCCAGAAACCCCCTCTGAGCAAACCACCTTGGGACCAAGGTTGGCTTTGTTCTGGTCCACGGTGTGCTTTCTGCATTGGACTGAGGTCCCTGGCTCTCCCTCTGAACCTACTCAACGGTCATGACTTGTGTGATGCTTGAGTATTTGTAAAAGTCAAGCATGATGTAAAGACCCCCAAGAAGGAGGGTTCACACTATGTCCAGGAGAGCTTTGGGCCCGGAGGGTGTTCACCAGATGCGGCAGCTGTCTCTCCTGACAGCAGACGCTTGACGGCGGACATGGTGGCACCCGGTCAGCAACTCTTGAACTAGCAATGTCAGTCTGCAGATTCATGCGTGTCCGAGCAAGTGACTAAACAGTGGAAGAAACAAGCACGATGCTCAGTCTCTGCTGGGAGAGGTTTCCTCCTGGCTGAGTGTGCAGGTCATGAAGGCCAGGCGGAATGGACACTCACCTCGGGCCCACGTCTGAGCCAACACCTAGCACGTGGAAGCACACGCGTGACCCAGTTGGGTTTGACCCCAGGGTTAGAAGGAACCTGCCTACTCAGCAGGTGTGTTCCCAGCATGCCCCCTGCAGGCAGAATGGAGCACCAGGCGGCCCTCACAGAGGCGTGACAGCAGGGTACATGTACTGCTGCCCTGGCAGAGGACCTGGGGCCTGAGGCGCGGCTTCCAATCCAACCAGCTTTGTAAGGACTGTGTGGTGCCTTAGTAGTAAAGGGTGACACTTATGTCACTCTACTGGAAGTTAAGGTTTCGTTGCCAAACGTGAAGAGGGAAAATGCCTGTGTTGATGTTAAGCACAAGAAAGGGGCGTCTTCAGCGTGGCTTGCAGGCCCGTGGGGTGCGGGCAGGGAGGGCCCTGTCTCCCGTTTCTGCTTCTCTCAGCAGCTGGGACTTGGGGCTGAGAAATGCATTTGCCTGTCAAGGAGATTCTCAGCCCGCGTTTGAAGAATTTAAGTTTCCTGGATATCAGACCTGATCTTGTTGGCAAGAAGCGCAAGAATTGAAATTCTTCACCCTTTGGCAACACATGAACTCTTTCAGGCCATGGAGGTGTCTGAACGCAGGAAATGCAGTTTCTGAAATGATGGCTCAGGACTGTGAACTGTGTGTGGGTGCTGGGCAACCAGCAGGTCACACTCCCGTGCGCAGCACTCTTCACCAGGGCCCCAGACTGGAGGGTTGAGCGAGGGAGAGCCAGGGAGGCACCCAGAAGTCCCTCCTCTGAGCGTGGAGCTCACTAGGACCCCCCATTCTCACCTCCTCCCGTGCTCTAGTTCTGCTTCTTGGGTGATTTAATGAAGACAGCATACATCACAATATATAATTAAAGCTTCCTTTGTAAAGTAAAAAGACCCAACATTCTTATCTGTGCATGTGTCTACCCATCCACCCCTCTACCCATTCATCCATCTCTTCATCTATCCTGTGTAATCAAGCAACACATTGCAGGAGCAGGACTTGGACCATATTCCAGGGGAGAGAAGGGTAAAAACCACAGGAAGCCTCCCTGCCCAGATAGCAGATTGGTAGACTGCACAGATGGTGACAATCAGAATAAACTCACATAAACAGGTGCACGGCAGGGAAGACTGGGCACTGAGAACACAGGCTGGGCACCCCGTTCTGTCTTGGTCAGAGACTTCCGAGGTCAGCAAGAAGGGAGTGAACCAGGAGCTGAGAGCTGGTGGCACCTTTGAGGATGCTTCTCGAGCCAGATAGTGGCTGGGAGAGGGGAGGGGGGCTCTCTTCTGAAGTCCATGTTAAGGAGCTTAAATCTTTAGCCAAGGATGAGGGGAGACATGATTTCAAGCAAGGGACAAACACAGTCATGTTTGTTTTCTGACAATAATGCCCCAGCTCCCATCTGAGCAGGTGGGTTTAAGGGCCCTCTGGGACCCTTGTGGCCATCTGGGCGAGGAAGGTAGGTCATCTGCTCCAGGAGGGGACGTGAAGGTGGAGCCGCAAACATTCTGATGTGTAAGGCAGGCGAGTGCGCTTGCGGGTTTGAGTGTGAGCCACACCAGGGCTGGTGAGGCACATGACCAGCCCAGGGCACACAGAACGCAGCATATCCTCGGCAAAGGCGCTCAGGTCAGCTTCGAACGTGTTCGGTCACAGCACAGACTTTAGAGGCCTTCAGCCCCTTGGGTGGGGTGTCCGGGCAGGATGCACCTGGTGAGCTCAGCCACGGACAGTGTCCAAGGAAAAGTGAAAGTGTTATTCTGCAAAAGATGAACATTGTGCTGTCAAATGAAAGGAATTACTCTTTTTTAACTCTGAACTATTTGTCTTGTATTTGTACGTTGGGGTATTGGGGTGTGTTCATAGCACATGTGCGTAGAGGGGGGTCAGGGACAGCTTCCAGAGGTGGAGGGGCGGCACCTCACGACAGAGGAGCGTCTGTGGGCTGGGGCCTCCGAGCCACTGGGCATCCCCGGGTTCTCCCACCGGATCCTATCAGCACAATCAGAAAACTCAAGGTGTATTTGATTTGCATATTAACTGAAAAATGAACCAGATCCTTGTGCTCTTTTAAAATTTAGCATCCTGTGCCCTGAGACGGGAACGAAAGGACACTGCTTTCACATCAGCTCACCACGAAAGGCTGCTGGTGCGTCTGACTGGCTTTGAGTTGGTGTGAGAAAGTTAACTTCCTTGGGATTTAATCAAGAGGAATGACTTAAAGTTAACATAAAAGATAAGCACATTTGAAAATTATGAGTGGAATGACATTGACTGTTTCGGTGGAATTTTTTTCCTTTTTGGCTAAATTCTTTACTTCATTTTGTGCATCATTCCGCAGTTTCCCGCAGCTTGTGAATGTCTGAATGCTGAGTGGAGCTGGGCTTGATTAACACTGATTGTCTGCAGAAGGGTCTCTCGAGCCCACTGAGCACAGAACCGGAGTGCGCTGTGTGCCGTGGTCAGAGGCCCGGCAGTGTCTTTGGGGATCGGCTCAGGCTGCTCGTGTTGACGTACTGGCCACCACCCTAAACACCCAACTCCTGGTGTGTTGGTTCCCGGGAGACTGGAGAGCAGAATGGGTCTCTTCCTGGCCAGGACATTCCTCCCACGTCGGCGACAGTCAGCAAATGTGGCTGAGAAGAAGCTCTGGGTGGTTTTAAGCTGAGTCATGGAGAAATCTGCCAACTAGCCAGCTGGCCACCAAGTGCTTCTTGGGGGCAGTGGGACCTTGGCAGCGCTGGGGTTTGAATCATCAGAGGTGCAGATTTCATCTCTCAGGGTCGTGTGGACAGGTTCCTCAGAGACAACTGGGCCCTGCCCACAGGCGGCAGACTGGCCCCAGCGTCACCTTACAGGACCAGACCTTGCATCTGAAGGAGCAGGGGTGGTGCTGGAGACCAGGGAGGTTGGGGGCCTGGATGCCCTGTCAGAGGGCGTCCTGTGACTTCAGGTTAACTCTGCCCGTGGCCCCATCACACATGGGGCCAGCCTACCGTGACCACGTTTGGTCTGTTCCCATTGCCCCATGTCCCAGGCCGATGTCTGCATCAGCCAAACTCCTCACCTCTCACTCAGTTAGCAGTCTGCTTGCTCACCTATGGGCCGTAGGCTCAGGTCCCACTTACAAGTCAGCTCGCCGCGCAGACCTCTGCCCACCAAGCGTCACAGCTCATGAAAAGATGAGGGGCCCCACGCCGCTTCTCCTGGAGTGCTGTGCTGTAGGAGATCTTCAGACAGGGTGGAAAACTGCCTCTGAATCCTTGAAACATGTTTTGGAAGTCAAAGACAGAATCCAGAGTCCTGCACCAAGATCAACGTTTTATACATTCATTATACTAAACCTGATGGTTAGTTTCCTTTAATCTCTTACTGGTTAATGACTCCCAAACAAGATGAGATATTTACGAGTTTGTATCTTATACTACATATTTCAGGGATTATTATTTATGGTAATGTGTTCCTAAGGGCCTATTGATGGAGGCAGACACCACTTCTAATATCTAAAGCCTTGTATAACAGTCACCACCGTTCCCAGCAGGCTGGCCTGTCACTTCTGCTGACGTACATTTGGCCTTGCCACGCCCGTTCTGTCCTGACGCAGGAGGTATCTGTGACTCTCTGTTAGCGTGAGGCTGGGTTTCTGGGCTTGACAGATGAGCTCCCATATGACTGCACACCCAACCAGCAGATAAATGGATTACGCCCACCTTCAAATTCTTTCCCTCACCACATGGTTGAATATTTAACCCAATGAATCTATCGGCAAAAAAAAACTATTTTTTAAACCTGGAGGCAACTCAGTGCCTTACTGTAGGCTCCCAGCTCTGCAGAGAGCTCCTGACTCCGTCGTCATCTCCCTCAAGATGGCTTGTTCCTCAGTTTCCCTTCTGTTTCTTGTGGAGATGCCAGGGTTCCCGTGTGACAGCTGTTGCTGTGGAGGAAAGTGTGCTGTTCTCCTTTATCTCGATCTTCGCTGGGGACCGGGTGGTGGCTGGTTAATGATGGTAACTTAGTTGCTTTATGCTGGTGGGTAGCACCTTGGGGGCGCTACTTGGCATAGTTTGCTGTTACTTCACGTAGTGTTTAAAATATGAAAAACTTTAAATATTTCAAATGGCAGCCCACCATAAACCAGATTTTTAACTTTATTGAAGTTAGGATATCTTTGTCATTGATTTTTTTGGTTATTAGGTACCCAAGTAGAACTTCTTTAGGAATTTCTGATGTCATTGATTTTCATAGGTTTGCCTTGCCTTATTTATACCTTCAAGTAATATTGAAGGAATAGTTCATTTCAGTTTTATGCACCAATGTTTTTGCTTACAGTCCCTTCAATTGTGCCTTCCATTAGGATGCAATTATCTCAGTTATTTCATTGGTTAATATATTTGGACTTAGGCTTGAATTTTTTCACATCCTTCACATAAAGGCTCTTGAAGGACTGTGGAACATGCTGCTTGTCGGGTTGCCTCTGTATTCCATCTGAGTCACTTTCCATCTGCAGTGGGTACCATCTTGTTCTGAGGGTGCTTTTGCCTCCCATGATTTCTGTGATAACTCTTCATGGAGACTTGGCATAAGATAGGGAATCAGAAGTCTTTATAATTGACTGACTATAGATAGAGATACAGGACAAAACTGATAATTATGTTCATCATAGTATGTGGGTCTACTTGAGCATAGTATACATGTGTGTGTGTCGACGTATATAGTATTTTGTCACTGTGTTAGTTTCTTTTCCAAATACGAGCAAAAAGTTAACATAAAAAATGAGATGCATTTACTAGTTTTCATACTTTCCATGTTCCAGCTGATTCTTCTCCAATCATTTTGAACATGAGGTCTGTCCTGAAAGTATAGACATTGGCTCAATACTTTCTGGACTGACTTGTTACCATTTTCTTTGTATCAACAGTAGCTTCCTCATTGTCCTCTGGCTGTTAACTCCAGTGTGTTTCATATTTTCTTACAGTTCATTGCGATGATCCCCTCTGATCAGTGCAGTTAGTATTATTACCTGAGAATAATTAAGGATTAGGGAAAAGCTGCATCCAAAGGGACTGCCCATCCGATTTCCTCACGTGTTGGGGCAGTGCTTGTGTCCTGCCCAGTGAGCACTGCGCCTCCTCATCCATCAGCCCAGCGGGGTCCCGGGGCCAGGGCTTGGCTGCCACCCAGGACTTGCCCCTGCTGACCCTGATGGTCACACCAGTGCCGGGTCCTGAGGAGGGAGGGGTGGGGTGGCATGGAGGTGGCGTCAGGACCGCAGACCCCTCTCTGATCCTGCCAACTTCATCAGGTTTGTTTTTCATGATTCCCAATTGCTAAATTTCATCATATATTTTTTATTTTAAAATAATGGTAGATCACACCTTGTTTTGTGAAGATACTGCTCTATGTTGTTTGAACTAAAGGTAGAGGACACTGGTGAGACAGGTAGAAACCCCTGCCTGACCCAGGTGACAGACCTGAGGTCCGGAGGGGCAGGAAGTTCAGGCAGAGGACATGGAAGGATGAGTGGCTGGGAGGGGCCCCAGGGGGAGGGCTCCAGGCACCTGCCACCAGGGAAGGTCCACCCCCTGCCTCGTGGCTTCGAGCAGCCATTGCCTCTTGCTCCTCATTATACTGTGGTCAGGTGAGTAGGTCTTGTTTGCACTGCCCGTGCCACTGATGACAAAGAGCAAAGGAGGCTGGGGTCTCCTCAGGACACCCACTTTGACGAACAAGGTGGCCCCTTTCCATGTTTGGCCACTGGGCTGGGGAGCTGAAACAGGTGAGGGGTGGTGGTCCCACCCTCTGCATGTGGCCTCTATGGTTTTCCTGCTGCATGGGGGCCTCAGGGTGGTCAGAAGCTCCCTGTGGCTTGGCTTCAGGGGCAGCTGCGAGGCACCCGACAGCAGGGTACCAGGGCACACAGCGCCAGTTCTGCTGCACTGCACCCCCAGAGCGAGGCCCAGGGCTGCCTGAGAACCAGGAGAACCACGCAGGGGCTTTTTTGGAAGGTGCAGTTTGGAGCCACGATTCGTAGAGGAGTTGGCTGTGGAAAGCAGAAAGAGGGGCAACTGCCCGTGACTTAAGGACTGGCCACTGGCCTGAGGGATCCGAGCCGGTGTCCTGCTGAGGTCTGCCCAGGATCCAGGGTGGAGCAAGGAGGGACGAAGATCTGGGTCTGAGTGTCTGAATGTGAGAAGTGAGCCCCGGTGTCCGTGAAGGGAACGAAACAGAGACATGTTCTTTGGGGAAGTAAGGTGGGGCCAGAGAATATCAGGACAACGTCCACTACAGCACCCCCGGTGAGCTCTCAGCGCCCCAGGCCCTGCCACTCGAGACCCAGCTGTGGCTCTGCGCGTGGTGCTCTGAGACGGGGCTGGTCTCGGGGAGCGCACGCCCCCACGTGACCCAGCCGCCCCTGTGCGCGTGTCGGTGGAGGCGAGGGCAAGTGTCTGTGCGATCCCGGCCAGGCTTCCTGTTCACACTCAGCGCAGGAGGCATTTCTCTGGTCAGAAAGACCTTTAAATTTGCCTTTGTGTACGAGTCCCCTTGTTACCCTGTAAGTCCTCAAAACCAACACATGGAAATGCCTCCTCATTCCTTCAGTTCCACGTAACGCTCATTGCTGGCTGTATTCTTTCCATCCGCTGCTTTCTGAAGTCACGTCCACCGTCGCACTCCCCTCCCACCCCTCCGGGGACAGGTGTGTTGTGTGGGTGTGGGGAGGGGCTTGGGGTGCCCTCTGCACCCTGCTCAGTTGGAGATGCGTCCTGGCTGTCAGGGAGGGGTGCTGAGGAAGGGAGCGGCCGTCCACGAAGTCAGGCCCGTGGGAATGCAGGGCTCACATGCACACGGCGTCCTGTTCCCGTGGCAGCTGTCCTCCCAGGCTCCCTCAAGCCCCCTCAGTGCTGGTGCCCCTGTTCCCCAGCAATGAAGAATGTGGGCTGCCCAAGGCTCACAGATGTGCCTGTCCCGCTGCAGCCAGCCGCAGGCGTCCCTCCTGGGAAGGACCCACCGGAGACCCGGTGAGGCTGCCTCTGCTGTTAGGCGGGGGCTGCCTCTCCTATGGGTCCCTCCCGTGGTGAGCATTCAGAGGCGGGTGCTGGGGGCTGACCCAACAAGCCCTCAGGCAGCGAGGCACCCCTGTGTGGTTAGGGCTTTGCCATCGAAGCCTTCGTACTACCCTGGGATCATTTTACTCTGAGGGCCAGTTTGATGTCAGCCACGTGGCACGCAGACTTTCAGCGACTAAGAACTGACTGGTTTGAGATGCGTTCTTTGCCCTTGTCCAGATCACTCTGGGGTGCAGGTGGGATGTGGCCGTGCTGGCAGGCCAGGCACAGGGTGAGACGCTGGCTGCAGCAGCGCGGCCCAGAGAGGGCGCGCACGGCCCGGGTAGCCCTGTCCCACCTTCGGGGTGGCCTGTGCAGCATCCAGAGGCAGAGCAGGGCAGTGGGTGCCGCCACGGGTCCACAAAACGCAGTAGACTCTCCGCAGCAAAAAATAAAACCCCGTGACACAGGCCAGAGAACCAGACAGCGTGTGTATTTGAGTTAGGCACAACAACAGTGATGACGATGATGTGGATAAGGGAGAAGTACTGAGAAAAAAGATGGTGAGTTTATAGAGCACTCCTGGCAGTAATTTAGATCACCACATGCCTAGCTTTGGCCAGTTTTTAAGCAATCCTGCTCTCCAATATCTTGCCGAAGAGCGGCTTCCACTGGCTTTGATGCCACTTAGTGTCTGTTGTCAGAGAAAGCAGGGCCACCCAGGGGCTCAGTAACCTCCCAGGGGCCTCCATAGGAGCATGCGGTCCCTGGAGGGAGGACCTCTTGTGGGGAGAGAACCCAGGGCCAGGTGGGCAGGGAGGGGTCAGTGGGATGATTTTGTTAAATGACCCAACACGGGGGCAGAAACCTGGTTGCTGAGTGCCATTCTAAGAACCTGTCAAAGATCTGACCATGCTGAACAATGCCGTCACAGCACAGGTGGGACCCTCTTTGCTCCTCTGTGCATCTGCGTTGGGAGTGTTCCTGTGCCAGGAGTAGCTTCCAGGCCACTGGTGTGTATGGCTACGTGTAATGCGGGGCTCCTCGGAGCCCTCTCACTCCGTGTTTCTTCCAAGGCTCTTGCTCAAACACTGAAACTGCACATCTGCCCACGCAGTGAGCACCTAAAGTGTCCAGCCAGCATCCTGCTGCTCATGGCCATCAGCCAGTGCAGCCTGCATCAGACACATAATTAGACACAGACGCAAGTAAACCTCAAGACTTCATGGACATTATTCAAGAAAGGACTCAATTTCGGAGTGTTAAGAACAATTTCAGGTCAGGTGACAGTGGCAGGGCTGTGACTGGTGCCTTCCAGCAAACTTCAGCCCCGGCCGCAGGCAGCCGGTCTGACCTTCGAGTGTTTTCCTGTGCTTCTGAGTCTGAGGACAAGGCTTTGCTGACACCCCCATTCACAGAGTCTGTTCTGAGGATCCCTCTTTTCTCCAGACTAGCAGCCAGCCAAGTGCAGCCCTGTATTCCCCCCGAAAACTTGCTCACAAACCTGTTTGGTTTTAAAATACTCTGATATTGTAGTTCTGCCAATTACAATGGAGCAAGAAGGTAAGAAATGTGGAGGAGAGCATAGATGAACGGTCTCTGTAAAAGTCCTCGATTCTGCTGCTGGGCTTTGCTCTGAGAAGCTGTTCTTGGGTGTGTGGATGCTTACCTCTCCCCCTGAGGCAGCAGGCTTCCTGCGCCGTGGGTCAGGTGGTGACTGTCTCAGGCCCTGACCGCAGACAGTGTCTGATGCATCTAGTCTAGTCTCCCCCACTCTCCTAGCACTGTCAGCCCCAGCAGCATGGGAGCAAACAGCCTAGCTCTGTGCCAATAAGATTTAATCTGCAGAAGGAGGCGGTGGGCCAGGTTGGCCCCTGGCCCTGATGTGCAGGACCCTGCTCGCCTTCTCTCAAGGTGGTGTGTTTGACATTGCTGGCAGGGCTGCATGGGACTGGAGCCCGGCTGGAGTCTGCATTATCAACTCAGACATCATAAATTGTGCTTATAATTTGCTTCCTTTTTACCACCGATTATTCATTCTGAACTGTGTGCCAGATCCTGGCCTGGTCTCCAGGAGCACCCTGTCATCTGGCGTGGTTCTCACTACACTGTGTGCCAGCCAAAGCATGATGCTGTCTGCCTCGCAGTGAGCCGCCCCAGCTCCACAAGCTCAGCTCACCTCCCAGAGAGCCTGCTGACCCAGGCCGAGCTGGACACACCTCTGCCAGGCCCCCAGATGTGCTGCCAGTGCCGTGGCTGACCCTGGGCAGTGGAATAGCCTCCCAGACACCCTCAGATCACTGGCTGGAGGACATGGGCAGGTTCAGGGCACATAATAAGCCCTACCTGGGACTCACTGCATTTGACATGGGTATAAGAAGTCTGCATTTATTTTCAAGAAACTGAGAGGACACGATCTGAATATTGACGTGGAGCTGTTTAGGTCCTGGAGTTTGGAACATGGTGGACTTCACTCATGGAGGTAGGGGTTATTTTAGTCAGGGTCTTATTTTAGACAGCACAGTTCAGTACAATAAACCCTTCTTCTGACTCTCTAGAAGGTCCCCTGTTAACATAAAGGCTTCCAAAGGAAGCTGTGCTCAGGGTCTGTCTCGGCAGTGAGGCCACACTGTAGTGCTCACCGCTATCCCTGGGCTCCATGCTGGGACCCTGGCTGCTTTGCACTGGCCACGTGAGACCCAGATCTGAGGGTTGGTTCTCAAGTGGAAGGTGCTGCACCTTGGATTCAACCAAGAGTTGCTTTAAAGACGTGAATCCTCTTCCTAATGAGCCCACCTCCCTTGGCTGTAAAAGTGCACCTGCGCATTCAGGCTGACGGCTGCACGGAAGTTCTCTGTCCATCCCCCTGAAAGGAGCCACACAGGCAAGGCATCCCCAGAATCCCACTCTCACCCCGTCTCATCTCATAGGGTGATTTCAGATCTGGCAGGGTACTCTGAACCATTTACCTCTTACTACATCTGTTCATTTTGCAAATACATGAAAGTTAAAAAGTGATCCCTAAGGAATTCTCAAGATTGCAGCATGCATCACTTTTAAACAGATTTGAAAACTGAACAAGGAAGATGACGTCTAATCACTATTAACCCAGCCTCCACTGATACAGTTTTGCTCAAAAAGATGTTAGCATCTTGTCATAAGAAGAAGGAAAAAAAACAAAATATGAGCATGGTAAATACATTAAAAAGCAACTGTTCATATGCTATGAGCATGAATGGAGAAAAAAACACACTATTAACTAAGTTTCATCATTCCTCCAAAGTTTAGGCTAACCAAGAGGGAAGGATGGACCTCATGTAACCTGGTGTGTCTAAGGTTTTACTAATTGCACTTCGATCTGCAGTGACAGTGGTCTGGTCAGAAGACAAACTCTGCTCGTCACGTTTCTGATGCGGGTCTGCACCTCCACAGAGCAAGGAGGTGGGGCCCGGGGCCTCAGAGCCTCGCAGTCCACGTCATCAACTTCCCCCTGCTGCCACCACGTGGGAAGTTGTGCAGAACCACAATGTTAAGTGACATCTTCTGAAGATGAAGTGAGTCATACTTGTCTTAGGTATAAAACATAATCAATAAATGAAAGTACTTAGGATTTCCGGTCAAGATGGAGGCATAGGTAGACACACTTCACCTCCTTCCACAACCATAAGAAGGAATACAACTAACCTTAAAACAAAAAACACCCAGAACTGCCAGAAAATCGAGCTGAACGGAACTCCAATGACCAAGGATTTAAAGAAGCCATATTTGTTTAGGCAGGGTGGGGCAGAGGTAAGCCCAGGTGGAGAGCATGTGGTGGTGTGCAGAGCAGCGGCTGCCGCAGGAACAGGTGGTCACCCATTCACATGTGGGGGATAAAAACTGGGAAGGACACCTTGGGAGTGAGTAACCCCAGCCCCAGGCTGGACCACATAGCCCGGGGTTCCAGCACTGGGAAGTTAAAGCTTTGTTCCTTCTGCCTGTAAAAATCAGGGGGGGATTGGGGCAGTGGAAGAAATTGCTGGTCTCTCAGAGAGTTCGTATAAAAGGCCCACACAGCCCTAGAAGGTACACAAACCCACCCACTCTAGGAACCACCAGGGAAACAGCTAGAAGGACGCAGATTCCGTACGGGAATGGGGTGAAATGGCTGGAAACTAGGTGCGTGCCGAGCAAGCCTCCAGTAGCCAGACAGTGGCATTGTCCCTCTCTGACCCCTACCCCACATACAGAGCCACAAAGTGGTGAAGCAGGTGGCCCCACCCCATATAACAAGTGGGCTATGGGCTAACACAGGGAGTCAAAATAGAAACACGTACAGGGAGGCTACCAAATTGAGGAGACAAAGAAAGATGGCCAAGTGAAAGAAAAGGACAAACCCCAGAAGAACAACTACACAAAATGGAAAGAGCCAACCTGTCAAATGCAGCGTTCAAAACACTGGTGATAAGGATGCTCAGAGAACTCATCGAGTATGGCAAAAGCATAAGGGTACAAATGAAGGCTACACTAAGTGAAATAAAAGAAAATCCACAGGAAACCAACAGTGAAGGGAAAGAAGCCAAAGTTCGGATCAATGATTTGGAACATAAGAATGAAATATTCAACCAAAACAAAATGAAGAAATAAGATTTCAAAAAAAGGAGAAAAGATGACGACTCCAGGACATTTCCAAAAGTGCCAACGTCTGAATCACAGTGGTGCCAGAAGGAAAAGAGGAAGAACAAGAAATTGAAAACTTACTTGAAAAAATATCAAAGGAAAACTTCCCTAATTTGGCAAAGAAACTAGACATACAAATCCAAGAGGCACAGAGAGACCCAAACAAGTTGAAACCCAAAGAGGCTCACAGCAAGACACATCATCATTAAAATGCCAAAGATTAAAGATAAACAGAGAATCTTAAAAGCGGCAAGAGAAGGGCAGAGAGTTACCTACAAAGGGATGTCTACAAGACTATAAGCTGATTTCTCAAAAGAAACTCTGCAGGCAAGAAGTATTCAAAGTGATGAAAAGCAAGGACCTAAACCAAGATGACTCTATCCAGCAAAGCTGTCATTCAGAATGGAAGGGCAGTGCTTCCCAGACAAGGTAAAACCAAAGGAGTTCATCATCACCAACCCATGATTATATGAAATGTTAAAGGGACTTATTTAAAAAAAAAAAGAAGAAAATCAAAACTATGAACATTAAGATGACAATAAACTTTCAACAACTGAATCTAAAAAACAAAAGCAAACTCAGCAAACAACCAGAACTGGAACAGAATCATAGGTATGGAGATCATTTGGAGGGTTATCAGCTGGGAGGGGAAAGGGGGAAAAAGGGAGAAAAGGTACAGGGATTAAGAAGCATTATTGGTAGGAACAAAATAGACCAGGGGCATGTTAAAAATAGTATAGGAAAGGGAGAAGACAAAGAACTTAAAAGTACATGACATTGCAGAGTTTGAGAAAATAAGGAGCAAATTTTCCAATAGTAAAAGGGGTTACAACTATGATCCAGTGTATTATTTTTCAATCATATGATGTCTCCAATCAAAGGATTTTATAACAGGGCTGAATGACCTAGAGTGGGAAGATCTCTCCCTTAGAATACCAATAGCTAAGGATTGAGAACTTGGATCACCTTCAAGTACCCATCGAGGACCTGCCAGTACGTGAGAAGACGGTGCCCAGTGGACCAGCGCCTGGGGTGGCTGTTTGTTAGGTTACAGTCAGAGGCGTGGTGGTGCTGCCGCCGAGGGTGAGCTGCACCCGGCACAAGGCCGCGGAAAGCCGTGCGTATTGGCCGTGTAGGCTCAGAGACCTGGATGTCAGTGACGTCTGCGTGGGTCCCTGCAGGCCCGCTTCAGGGCACATGGGACTTCTCCAGGACGTCCTGCCTGCCAGGAGCCTGCGGTGTCCCTGCTCCTCAAAATGCTGGGTTCACATCTCCCCTTTAGTTTTGCCTCTGTGAGTGTCACTGAATTCTTACTTAAAATTTTGATTTTCTGATTGTATGTTGACACGGTGGCTGGATCCAGCTGGTTCCTGCCATCCTCAGAGCACGTGTGGCTGAGAATGAGGAGCCCCCATGAAATGCATCCCAGCGCTGTGGTGGTTTGGTGTATTTGCCAGTTGACTCCCTTTTTTCTTGTTATTTTAGGCATTTTGAGCTTCTCAACTATTTGTTCCAGCTGCATAGTACCTACTTTGAGGAGATAATGTGGCTTATATATAACTTGAGCAGCATAGTTAGTTTTCATTTTTATCATTTAATGAAAGGTCTTACACTACATTAGTGACTCAAGTTGCATTAATATCAAAAACTGTAAACTGCCCTAAAATGATCTCTCAGACACAGCTAAGACCTGCTTATGGGGGACAGATGTGACCTGTCATCTGCAGGTGGGAGGACTTAGTGGAACTTGCCTTTGACTGAGGGTACAGAAGCTGCTTCCCAGTCCCCGCATCTGTAACTGTGGAACTTCAGGGCAGCTGGTCCCCGAATGGCCTTTCCTCCCCCCAATCCAAAGGGCCCAGCAGGACAACACTTGCCTGGCCAACTGGTGTGAGGTTTGCTAGGTCCCCCTGGAGGAGGAGGCGGCGGCCTGGGGCCACTGCACGCACTCCGCCTGGAGCAGGTGGTCCCCGGAGTTCTCAAGAGTCTCATGCCTCTTCACAAGATTTGAAGACTCGACAAGGAGAATGTTGTCTAATCACTATTAACCCAGCCCCCACTGATGTGGTCCTGCTCAAAGAGATAGCGTCTTGTTATGAGGGGAAAATCCAAAAACAAGAGCACAGTAAGCACGTAGAAAAGCAGCCGCTCCCATGCCCCGAAAGAAAACCGTGGGAGTAGGGTGGCCGGCAGGGCAGGGCATCCTAGGCGTGCCTGTGTCCTTGCACACGTGCCGGGCAGGGTGCTGCGCACACCAGAGCTCTGTGCGCAGCTGTGCCACCCACCCCAGGAGGAGGTGAGGGCCAGGCACTGGTGGGCATGGCCCTTGACCTAACGCTGCCGCACCCAGCATACCGGATGGCACCCTGTCATCCATTTGCTGATGGCCACACTGTCACTCCAAGGCCACTCACTGTCAGCAGCGTGGCCACAGGGTCTGCCCCTGGTGCCCAGGCTGACGCCTGCCTCTGGGAGGGGCAGATGGTGCCGCCGTGGAGAATGGGCACCTGGTGCCGTGGGCCCCCACGGGGCCCAGCACAGGCAGGGATGAGCTCGGCTGGGCGGGCGAGAGGACTAACTTCTCACTCTGGTTCCGCGCGGAGGCCGTTGCAGATGCGTTTGTCTCATGGCTGCATGGCTGCGGTGAGCTCGGAGTTTTCTCACCCCACGCATCTGAGTCCTCATGTGCAAGTCTCCCTCCCCACGCAGAGATGTCTTTGGGAATTAATGGGGAAGTACGCAGGCTTCCGCTGTGCGTGGAAACGTGGGGAGGGATGCTCTAACCCTCCTCTTGGGGACGGTGTCCATAGCAACAGAGGCTCTGCTGTGCAGGAGCCGTTAGCACAAAATGCACGGATGCTGGGTCTCCCATTTCCATGCCCAGAGTACTACTCGTGTGTATGCGAGTTTTGAGGTATTTTTTTACTTTATGACCTGACGTGATAGAAATAGAATTTATTTTTAAACTGCCTGTGTTTATCATGCCCGGGACTTTCATACTGACTAACACTCAACTGGAAAATCTTCTTAGCTATTATACCCCAGGCATGGAATGCAGAGACACGGTGCAGGGAGAATGCTCCCCAAGAGGCAAAGAAGCTGGGCTCCACCGTTACCCGGGCAGCCCACGGAACCTGTCCAGGGCTCAGGTCTCCCTCATGTGTCCATGTGGACATCTGAACGCGCATATTGCGTCGTAACTGGCAACGTGTGTTCCTTACTCCCTTCCCTTCTCACCACCTTCCCAAGCCCACTGATCTGACGTCACTTTCAGCCCTTAAATAGCCCACCTAGGGGTGGCTAGGGGACAGATGCATGGGTTTAATGCCTGGGAAAGCTTACACTCACCTTATAATTAAAAGTTTACTTTACATATATTAAAAATGGGGCTCAGAGGGCTGAGCAGCCACTGTGTGGGCACGTGAACAGCACATGGCACAGGAGGATCGGGTTCTTGATACGGAAGCTTTCACGCCTGCCACTGCGAACAGCATGCGCGTCTGTCCCCGCAAGTGGGTGAGAGCAAGTGTCTGCCACAGGTACGTGACTGTTTCCAACCTCCACTACGGACCTCACTCCCTCCAAAGCCCATCCGGAAACATGTCTGTGATCTGCAAACTACCAAATTCAATTGGGAGTTATTGTAAGGCTACGATGATGCTACATCCAAGTCTGCTGAAGGGCAGGACGTAACACTGCCAGACCACCGCTGGAGGGAGGAATCCTTGCTCACACGAGCTGGGGGCTGGAGGCCCGGAGGCTGGTGCTGAGTGTTATGTCTCCACGCATGTTGTGAAACTGGGTCAGCGCTGAATCCAGTCCCAGGCTGCGTGTGGAAAGGAAGGCAGCACTTACTTGTGCTTCCCTGGTGAGCTTTGAGCCCAGACTTAATTACAGAGATGAGGGACCATGCCTAACATGTCGGAGTGGGTGCCAAGGACAGGCAGTGGCACGGAGGGCCAAGACCAGAGACAGCAGGCACAGGGAACGGGCCTGCAGGTGTTCTGACACCGCGACATCCGTTTCTGAAACTGTTCGCTTGGACCCCTCCTCCTGCTGGGCCCACCCCCCTTGTCAGGTTTTCCTCTCACCACTCAGCAGCTCACTCACCCTGGATGCACGCGGAGGCGTGAAGGAGAGACCCCCCTAGCCTCAGTGCCCTCCGGCAGAGCACCCAACCCTGTGTGCCGCCAGCCACCCATGGGCAGTGCCCACTGCCATCAGCTGGCCCGCATGAAGGGAGTCTTTGCTGAGGTGCAGTCTCATTCCTGCAGTGAAGCCTTTCCCGCTTCCCTCAGCCAGTTCAACTCAGTGCCCGGAGGAGACTCCCACCTTCCGCTGTCACTCCTTCCCTGAAGCAAAGGCATGAGAAGCCCAGCCCACAGGTTACCACCAGCCTGCGGTCAGGTCTGGGGTCAGGTCTGCATCCGGGAGGGAGGCTCTGCACCTCAACCCCCACAGCTGCTGCTCTCCCAGAGCTCGAGTCTCCAGTTCCAGGGGCGCAGGACTGGTGTCTGCACACACAGGCACGCCTGCCTCATGCTGCTGGAAGACCTGGCGTGAACGGATGGAGATGCTTAGTCTCCCCGAGGCCTGGGCAGACAGTGCACCCCAGCTCTGCGGTGTGGCCCTCTGCAGCTGACCCCCAGCGGGGCCCCCTCTCCTTGGCAGGGCGCCTGTGAACTTGGGCTGGCTGTAGGCTGGGCGGCACTGGTTCCACTTGGTGCCGCATTTCAGTCACAACTCATGGGGAGGCAGATGGGCTTTTGGGGAGTGATGGCACCCGCTTTCTCGCCGCACTGAAGGACACGGAGGTTGCAGCGGGGTGCACACAGTGCTGGCCTCCACAGAGCTGCAGGGGCAAGACTGAGCATGTCAGGGGGCACGGGTTCTCCCCGCGGTAACCTTCCGGAGGGGATTCTGCCTGGACGTCAGTGTGTCGTGAGCCCCACGGAGGCTTGTAGGTCTCCCACCAGGTTCCTGCCGGTTCCTTGGGGCTCGCCGAGTCTTTTCCAGAGACCTTCACGCACACGTGGGTAGCGCAGAGCTCGGTCAGTGCTCAGAAGCAGAAACTGAACGTCTTGGTAGGTGAAGGAATGGGCATGCAAACAAGTGGCTGGCAGGAAGCAAAAGAACCAGCAGCATTAATTTAATTCCAAACACAGAAGGGCAGCTTGGCCCTCAGGTGCCACCGTGTTGAATCCGTTAGCAGCGACATCGACACCATCGAGGGAGCGTGTGGTTAGGCCACCGTAGGTCACGTGGAGGTTTCTCTGGGGCAGTCGGCAGAGTGGGGAGTTAAGAGTCAGGAACGCGTCTCCACTTCTGGAGCATTTCTGTGCCCGTTGGTGTGTTTTAGACACTAAAACTGAAGATGCCACTGGCAAGAGAAAGCCACTTGATTCCTTCCTGCCCTGTGGTGGAGACCCACCTTCTCATGCCTCTGCTGAGCTTTTTATCAGTCCTGAAGGTAGTCATGCTCTTCAGAGGGCACATGACTCAGCGCCGTTCCGTGGGTCCACAGAGCCACAGATGCCCCTCTCGCCGTCAGTGGGAGGGCTGCCCCCGCTCACCGCTCCTCTCCTTCTCCATGGATCTGCCTCTTTCGGGGATTGCACATGAATGGAATGAAACAATGTGAGTTTTCAGGGACTGGCCTTTTTCACTTAGCAGCGTCCAAGGCTTACCACCGCTGCCCTCTACCCATGAGGCTGTTGAGTCGTGTGCTGGCCTCACTCTACGGTGCCGTCGTAGGTCCCTCCTGTGCGTGGCTGTCTTGAAAAGTGCTTCTGTGGGTGCATAGGCCCTAGCTTCTGTGTGGATATGTTTACCTTCCTCTTGGGTAGAAGTGCAATTATTGTGTCGTACATTAATTCAATGTTTAGAGTTTGTTAGGAACTGCCAACGTCTTGACCAAAGTAGCTATAGCCTTTTCCATCCTCTCTTGCAGTGTCTGAGGGTCCTTGTTTCTCCACATCCTTCCCACTGTTTGTTATTTTCCTCTTACAGGTGTGGATACAATGGCTGAGGTGCTAGTTTCCCATCTTGGATTCGTAGTTCACTGACGACAAGGCACATCTCGAGCATGTTTCATGGGTGGTTGGTCATCTCTGTGTTGAATGGAGAGCCGTCAGTCCATTCAGATCCTTTGCTCGTTTCTACACTGACTTGCCTTTTTAAACTTGGCATGACAGGGTTATTTTTACATTCTGGATACAAGTCCCTTATGTAATGTAAGATTGGCAATATTTTCCCCATTCTGTGTTGCTTTTTCATTTTCTTGACGATGTCCTTTGTCACACACATCTTTAGTTTTGATGATGTTTCTGTGAACTTCTTCACTTGTGTCTTTGGTGTAATTTTTAAGAGACCGTGCTAACCCGAGGGCAGGGAGTTCCGTCCGCAGGCCTCCAGTTGCTCCACCCACACCTGCGGCTCAGCGGGGGTTCGGCTTTGCCTGCAGGTGGGAAGAGCCCACCTTCCTTCCCTCTTGGGGCAGGTGCTGGGCTGGGCCAGTTGTTCAGCGCCGTGAGTGTGGTGCCTCATTTCTGGGTTTCTGGGTCCTCAGTTGGGCACCACATACCCACACGTCTGTCCTTATGCCAGCACCACATAGCTGAGCTATTTCTCCTTTTCTTTCTCATTTTGTTTTTGTAGTGCATTTTAAAATCAGGGAATTTGACTCCTGCAACTCTGATTTTCTTTTCAAGAATCTTACATTTCCACGTGAATTTTAAAAACATTTTTTAAATGTATTACTTTTAGAGAGAAGGGGAGGGAGAGAGGCAGAGAGGGAGAGAAATATCCATGTATGGCTGCCTTTCACCTGCTTCCAGCTATGGACCTGGCTGGAGACCTGGCTTGCAACCTGGTTATGTATCCTGGCTGGGAATTAAACCAGCGACCTTTGGGTTCACAGGCCTGTGCTTTATCCACTGTGCCACCAGCCAGGGCCTCCATGTGAATTTTATAATCAACTTAATAACCTCATTTAAAAAACAGCTGGGCTTTTGATGGTGTCTGCACTGAATCTGTATATCACTTGGGGGAGTATTTCTGTATTAACAATATTAAATCTTATCCTTGAACATGGGATGTCCTTTCATTTACTTAGATCTTTTATTTCCTGAAACAGCATTTCGCAGCTTTAGTGAATACATCTTATACTTGTTCTGTTAAATTCTGGTCATTTTGTATGCTCTGCATTATGTGGCCACTGAGTTCTTGCTATCTTTTTTTTGTTTTTAAGTCTTGAGGTTTTTTGTATTTTAATATTTGTTTTTATGTTTGGCTTCCTAGGCACCTCACTTGACCAGTTATCAGCTGAAAATGGCTCAGGTTTTCCTAAACACGTTGTGTGAGAGCATCTTCTAGCCTGCACCAAGGGAATCAATGTGAGAAGAGGTGCCTCCCAGCTTCAGGCCTTTCACAGGACACCCTGAACTGTCACCCGGCTGGTTCACAACTCACAGTCACCCAGAGGTGAGTGACAGTGCCTTCCCAGGCACAAGCATGGCCTTCCAGCTGCCCAGGAACAGGGGCGGCTTCCTAGGGCCACCGCTGCTGTCTAGTTCTCTGGGGCTGCTGTAGGGCTGCCCGGTGAACCCCAGCCATCAAAGTCACAGCCTTAGGCAGCGGAGTTGCTGCAGGATTTGCTTTCCTTTGCGACACTACGAAGGGGGTGAGCAGGAGCATTCCACCAGGAGGAGAGCCGGGAGCCTGGGCACACGGCTGCACAGGCACGTGGAGTGTGTGGGGCTGCACTCAGGCTCTCAGGCTACAGTCACATTGTCCAAGATGAGGAGGGGCTGGGGCCTGGGCCAGGGCAGAGGCCAGGGAGTGGCCCCCAGTCTCCATGGAGCTTGGGCGATGGACATACATATTTATGGTCAGTGGGACCCAGTAAGGGAGCTTAAAAAGAAGATGTTGTAGTGGAGGGACCTCCAGGGGGACCCAGAGGGAGCGTTGGCTCTTGTGGCCAAGAGAGAAGGAGCCCTACCAGTGGTGGGAGTGGAGGAGATGGGACATAGTGGAGGAATCGTCACTAGGGTGTGCGCGCAAAGGGAAGAGAGACCCACCTGGGGTATCTCGTGGGCTGTTCGTGGCAAACAGGGGGCAGGGCTCCCGGTAGAAAGGGCAGCGATGAGCTCAGGCTTGCACATTGGGAATGGGGGCCCGAAGGCAGGCCAGCAGGAGACTGTAGGTCTCTGGATTCCCAGTGTGAAAGTCACTGGAGTGCTCAGGACACCTTGAGAATTATCCATGCAGAGGTGGCCAGCACAGCCCTGTGGAGAGATGCTGTGGGCCAGGGAGGGTGGGTGGAAGAGTGGACAGAGGACACAGATCCTTGGAGAACGTCCTTGTGCGAAAGGCAGGGGGCGCAGAGCCCCCTGGAGACATGTGACCCTGGAGACCTGTGAAGGAAGTCGGAAGTTCTATTTTGTGTATACTTACCGCTTTAATGGAAAACCCAGAAATTTTCATCAATAAGCTCGTCCTTGATGAGGACGCCAGCCGGGCCTCTGGGAGTGTGTGAGCCTCTATCCTCGCTGTCTCCTGGACCATCAGGGTCCCCAGCTGACGAGGGCACGTGCTCCATCCAGAATACTTCCAAGCGTGTCCCCTGACAGAGGCAGTGTCCCACCGTGCCAGAGAGCATGACGTGCACGGCCACTTGATAACCTTTTACAAATGGGTGACCGTTTTCTAGTGCAGTGTCTGCAGTGTAACAGGTGAAGTGGCTCTGACCTTGAACATCTGGTCCTGTTTCTGACTCTCAGCCACTTAATTATTTTGCATCATGTTGGTTCATTTACAAAATTTATTTAAATTTGTGTATTTGATGTTCCTCATAAGTTGGGAATTAACATGCATTTCCATAAAACCACTATACTGAATACCATCAGGACCATTCTTAGCCAATTTAGTGATATTTCAGAACCCATTAAAAAATCACTCTGCCACTATACGTATAAATATTAGTAATTGAAGATTATGCATAAAGCCCATTTAAAACACTATTTGGATGTTGCTTTATAGTTATAACAAATAGAAATTATTGGGAAATTCTGTTTTGTTTTGTTTTGTTTTAATTAGCAACTAACATGCTCTTAATGTCTGGTGGGCAGAGAGGACTGCAGCCTTCTTCCTGTCCGTATGGTAGAGAAGGACAAAAACAAAAACACATGTGACAGCCTGC
The DNA here is from genome assembly GCA_004026585.1 of Noctilio leporinus. NCBI lineage: Eukaryota > Metazoa > Chordata > Mammalia > Chiroptera > Noctilionidae > Noctilio > Noctilio leporinus. The sequence goes on along the minus strand of PVIW01004077.1, from coordinate 115,618 downwards.
TGATGATCTAAGCTGTGTGTATGGGGGGAACCAGAAAACCCAGGCTTATCTTCTGGAGGGTGGGTGTCGTGCAGCACAGGCTGCCCTGCCCAGTGAGGTTCTAGGAACCCACCTGGGTCAGGGCACCAGCGGGAGCTGCTGTGAGAGGCTGCATTCGGCTTCAGCAAATTGTTTTGAAGACGCTTTCAACACGTTTGCCGTTTCACGATGGGGGTGTACGAGCACCTGCCCACAGTGCTGAGCGTCCAGCAGCTTCTGACCAAACACGGCAGGACCTCCGTGTCCACCCTCCCTATTCACCGGATCATCCCGAATGACCTTTTTTGTTTCCTGGATGAAACATTTTGCCGATGTGGAAAAGGGGAAACAAACAAAAAAAAAAAACAGTAGAAGCACTAAGAGGCATCAAAATTGATGAGTTCAAAAACTGTTTTGAGCACTGGAAAAATGCCTTGACAGGTCTATTATATCACATGGAGAATACTTGGAAGGTGACTGAAGTTTGAACATGTAAGAATAAACACACAACTTTTTATAAATAAACTAAATGTTTTGGGGGCCCTTCTACGTAGAGCCTAATTAGAGAACCGCATATATAGGCACATATATGCAGTTCTCTAGGCTCTACATATTTCATAGTGCCTTAATACTTTTTAGACTCAATCATTAAAATATAACTCTCACATATGAGTTATGAGAGTATGTTTACTGTTTTTTGTGATTTTCATGTCACAAGCAGGCATTTAGTTTTCTAAAGGAGTTTTCTACAGTGGGTCGTTTACCAGAAATGAACCCGTGTGCTGCCCGGCAGCATGTCCGCCGTGCCCCGTTGCAGCGTCTGCAGGATTCTGCGCCCGGCCTGCTCGCTCTGACGCCACCGTCTTCAAGTGCAAACCTCCCCGAGATTCACCCCCTTGTGCAGGAATTCTGTTTCATTATGAAAAGCAACCTCATTTTCTGCTTTTTTCTTTTTCTCTAGCGTGACATCTGGTGGAAGAGAAAAACCATGTAGTGATCGAATCCAGTCCACTGTCTGCGTCTCCCAGGTTATCAGCGACACCCCCGCCCTGCCGAGAAAGGCTCCGGTGGCCCCGCAGGCGCATGGCTCCGCACGGAGACACGTGAGGTAAAGCGCTGGGTCCTGCTCCACCTCCAGGCACACGCACGTCCGGCACAGGGGAAAAGTGTAAAGGTGGCTTTGTGAACGGTGGGTTTTCTGTTTGCCAAAGAGCACGGTGTCTTCTAACTGTAATGAACAAGCTCACCAAGGCCAGGTTTTATCATCGATCTCAAACGTGGATTCACGTCATCTTCTGTTACCCAGGTCTCTTACCCAAGACCGACTTCTGGTAGGTCCGGCCGCCCTGCGGCAGGTGTACAGCAGCCTCTTTACAATCTACTGGAGGCATTTTGTCTTTAAAGAAATTAATCGGGTCTTTAATCATGGCCACGTTGGCGTAGCCGCAGGTTTCATAGTTGGCTGTCAGTCACTTGAGAAACCTCCCTTGAGCCACTGTGGATCTTGGAAGTCCTGCTCCTTTCAAAACTTTGGGTTTTTAAGGGTTTGGTTTTTGTTTGTTTGTTTGTTTGTTTGTTTGTTTTTTGAAGAATTGAAGGATTGTTTTAAATTGTAGTGACATAGGTATAATGTAAAATGTACTATTCTACTTAGCTTTACGTGTACAGTCCAGTAGTGGCTGACCACTCCCACCCTCCACCTCCTGAACTGCCCTGCTTCCCTGTTCCGCAGTCACTCTGTGTTTCCTTCTCATCTGTCCTGCCCTCCGTCGCCGGCTCTGGGGCCCCATGGGGGTGGACCGCACAGTGTTGGTCTTTCTGTGACCGGCTGGCTGACTTCACTTGGTGTGTCTTCTGGTTTCACCCCTGTGAGTACATGTGTCAGAATGCCCTTCCCATGGGGGCTGAATAATACTCCACGCTTGGTCCACTCGCCCAGCCACGCACGCTTGGGCTGCTTCCCGCCTCTCGCTGCCGTGCAGGGTGCTGCTGGGTGTGGGGGTGCGCAGAAACCTGCCTTCGGTGCTGAGCAGAAACCTAGTGGTGGGGTGGCTGGACCGTGGGGTGATTCCGTGACTCATTCCTTAAGGAACTGCTGCGATGATTCCCCGGTGGCTGCACCAGCTGACATTTTCACCTGCGGTGCAGGAGGCTTCCAGTTTCCTCATGGTCCTCCAGCCCCCCCCACCCCCTGGCTGCTTTGTTTTGCTTTGAATAGTGGCCATCCTGATGGGTGTGAAATGGCATCCTGGTGGTTTTGATTTGCATTTCCCTAAGGATTAGTGGCCTTGATCATCTTGTCATGTGCTTGTTGGCCACTCCTGTCTTCTTTGGGTCAATGTCTGCCCCAGCCCTTTGCCACAGGAGGCATTTTGTTCTTAACCCCTGGAACATGTGAACATGTATCTGCCTCTCTCCAGAGCCCTGTACAGGCCAAGCACATTGTTACCATTATGTCTGTTCCACCGGGACTTACAGGGTACATGACATGTGTGTATCTCATGTATTTATATGTAAGTACCTAGAATATAAATGTGTTGTACGTAGATGTGCATGTATACAAATATATGTACAAATGAAACACAAATACGTAAATGAGTTAATATCCTGTTTACACATATGTAAGTAAATTAACATAGTATTATAAACACACACGTATGCACCAGGTGTTTGCAAATTGGCTAGGCGGTCATAAGTCACATCATCCTCCTAAGGTGAAGGCTGTTGATGCACTGCGCACCGTCGCCCCCCTTCCTAGACCTTTCCTGGGAAAGGGCCCTGGCCTTTCGAGCCATGTTTCGTCAGGACCTTTTCCAAGTCATGAAATGGTTTTAATTGTTTTTACGGTAACTTACGCATACTGCTTACCTGTGTGTTGACTTGCATTCCCCTTGTCGAAGAAGCTTACGATGTGATGTGAAAACTGTTGGGAGTAGTAAGAAGTCATTAAGGAGCTTGGGCTTTGGCTTCCCTGGTACCCACTGAGAAACTGCAGAGAGCTGCATGTTTCAGGAGTTGGGGTGTCCCAGCCACAGACCCCTGCTCTCGGGGTGCTAACCTGGCTCCCCGTGCAGATCGGGGATTTGCTCTATTGGTGCTGTTCTGCTCAGAGTAAGCTGGGGTGTAGGCAGGGCCACATGAGGCCAGAGGCCCCTTGGGGGACCCTGGTGGAGGAGGCCCCCCTCCCAAAAAAGGACTCCACACACCAGAGCAGCCCTTGGGGCAGGAGTGGGGAGTGTCTCTGTGCACGGAGGATGTGTGCCCTGCAGGCCACCTGTGTGGGTGCAGCCCTCAGCACTAGTTGTCTTCATGGGGGCTGCCTGGAGGGGAGGCCCAGCGGTGCTCCATGGGTCTGGGGAGCTTCAGGGCCACTTGGGTTTCCCACCCCTGGGTTTCAGAGCTGATTCCAAAAACAACACGCTGAACCATCTACCACGCAGGCACGGTGCAGGTGGCACCTGCATGAAGGCCACAGGCTCTGCCTCCCTGGGCTCCCCACCCGTGGTCCAGCGGGGCCTCCGCACCACCCTGTCCCGTGCAAAGGGTCCTTGACAGCTCCCTGGGGAGACTAAAGACAGACTCCCCTGCCGAAGCCTGTGTGACAGGCGCAGCCCTGCTGGGAGGTTGGCTGCGCCACCAACCACCCTCCTCCTGTTTCCTCCCCAGGGGTAGTTCCCATTCTCATCTTAGCCCTTCGCTTTTTTCACAAGAAGATTGTGCACCGTCTTACTTACAAAAATCTACCATTATTAGTATGTTTCAAGAAGTACCTTCTGCTTAAATAACTAGGAGTGTCTTCCATTTCACCTTTTACAGCTGGACTCTGCTGATATCAGTGGTCCCTTCTACATGCAGTTGGTGAATTTTTTTCATAAAAAGCCATGTGTTCCCAAATGGTGGAGACGTGTGACTTGATTCAGCATCTGAGCCTGTGCGGTGGCTCTGCCCATGAAGACGCTGCGTAGTGAGACATCTCTCTCCCTCAGCAAGCACTCAGAAGGGGCGCGGGGGCACATCTCTTCTGTCAGGGAGGAAATACAGTCCCCCCATGTGTCGTTTTCCTTCACCTTGTGGGCATATTCTTCTTGGACCAGATGAAAATCCTGTCAGCCCCTCTCCTGTAGGCAGCTTCTGGGGCCAGTTGAAATCCAGTTCGTGGGCAGAAATCAACACACACTTTGAAAGCATAATGAGTAACATAACACAGTCTTGGAAAAGGTGTAAAGTTTACATATAGACAAAATAGAAGCTAAATGAATACATCTTTAATCAAAGTCACTTTCAAAACATGGAAATATTAGTAGATGTGTTTTTGGTTTTGCATTAACAAATAAATATGCAACAACCTTATTTGAATATAACAGAAACAGGCTAATTAACATATTAAAATCAACAAAAACCTATTAACTCAAAATGGATAGAGGGTATGGGGAGATATTTCAGATAAGATACAAAGAGTGCCCTGGCTGGTGGCACAGTGGATAAGGTGCAGGCCTGCAAACCCAAAGGTCGCTGGTTCGATTCCCAGCCAGGGCTCATAACCAGGTTGCAAACCAGGTCTCCAGCCAGGTCTGTAGCTGGAGGCAGGTGAAAGGCAACCACACATGGATGTTTCTCTCCCTCTCTGCCTCTCTCCCTTCACCTCTCTCTGGAAGTAATTAAATCTTTATTATTTAAAAAAAAAAAAAGATTCAAAGAGCTCTTCCATTAGAAAAGACGCTCACCCTCAATACCTCATAAATTCAGATAGGAATGACAGTGTTGTAGCATTGATCAGCTATCAGCAGGAAGCTGTCAGATAGGTTGACGGTGATGTACAGGGGAGAGTGGCTTCCAGACCACCTTTCACAGCACCAGCGGCTCAGAGAGAATCCAGCCCCGTCCGCAAGCACACACGAGCCCCATGCGTGAGCTGTGCAGCTTCTGCACGCCATGGCGCCTTTGTTGGGCACCAGGGATGATCACAAGACACGTTCCTGAGCGGGTCATGCGGGGGTCCGGGGTGGATTATATGGCACTCATCACAGGAGAAGCCCTCTGGAAGAGTCAGTGATTTTATCGCGCACGTTATACTTGTTGATAGGAACAGGGTTTTGAACTTGACTGTTGGTTGATAAGACACTGCTCGAATAAATTATGTTGGATTCATGCAGTAAAACACTAGGAATAATTTTCTTAGGGAAGAAAGTTACATGAGTCTACCCCAAGATATTTTATGAAGTGAGAAGCTGCAGGGTGCAGACCCACACGTGTATGGCACCTGTGGGCGTGTTCCAGTGCACGCTCACATGCCTCATAGGGAGTGGAACCCCTTCCCTGGGGGCACCTGATGCCAGAAGAGTGTTCTTCCTATGTCCCCGTGTTCCTCTTTCAAATGCCGTCTGTGCTCACCAGACGGTCATGTGCCAGCCACTGTGGGGGCCACCTAAGCTCCCGATGGGACACAAGGGGTCAGTGGGCGTGAGCTCGGAGGCTCCCAGCGCAGGTCCCTGTGCTCCGTGCACGGTGGACGGAGGGGGCCCCGTGGCCAGTGCCCAACAGAGGGCAGAGGAGCCTCAGACCCAGAGGGCCTGAGTCCCAGGCAGAGAGGTTCCCGGGGTTCCAGGCAGCCGGCACCCGTGGGGGCAGGGAACGGGGGCTGTCTGGAAAAGAGGCAGTCTCTCATTTCAAGGGTGAACACAGTTCCGGTGCATGAGCAGAGGACAGGGAAATGGGGCCTGCAGTTGCTGGGATGGTAGTGAAGACCTTTGCCTGCTCCCCTGAGAAAATGAGAAAACCGTGGGCAGAAGCGGATTCCATCCACGGAGCCCAGCCCTTTTGCTCTTGCGGAGACCGTGCGATGGGGCAGTGGGCGCACTGCGGTGTGACTGCCGGCCTGGAGGCGCTGCGTGCCCAGGCCCTCTGGAAAGGGCACGGCTGCCTGGCAGTGCCGGGTGAGGCCGTCCCGTGTCCGCGGGAGGGTCAGTGCTGAGCTGTCCTCAGTGCTACCCAGAGCTTTGGCAGCCTTATGTTCTGGAAGGGAAGAAAAAAATCCATTTTCTGCTATTCTTTGTGAGCTGTCTTGCTTGAAGTGCAGTCCTTCGGTCTGGGGTTGGCTGCGGCGCCTCCTACAGCCCTCGGGTCCAAGGAGACAGCCAGGAGCAGGTTCTGAGCTGGCTGTCTGGGCGCCACCTGCCGTGCGAGTGCAGTGACCCGCTGGCACCGCCCAGCCAGCACCTTCCATGTGTCGCTTGCACCTGCCGTGAATGTCGTTCTGTTCAGCGGTAACAGGGCTTGTGGCCCAAAATAGAGGCGGCATGGGGGGCGGGGGGGGGGGGGTGCGGTGCCGGGATGGGAACACTGAGTGCTTGTGACCTGGATTATTTTTAAGGCAGCTACAGACAGGGCCCCTTTTCAAGCGCCAGCCTGCTTGGGAGGCCGGGTTGGATTTCGGGGGCAGGAGGCCAGCCTGCCCCCTGCCAGGCGTGGGTCCTCTTGTAATACCAGTGTGAATATTTGGGGCACGTCAGAGTCCTTTCTAAAAGGTCACCTGAAATGCCAAGCTGGGCTTCTTTCACCTGCATCAAAATGAGAGAACCTGGCCATTTTCAGAGACGGCAACGACTTGGGGTTGATGTTTTGAATGCCTGCGGTGGGGCCGAGGTCGGTGGGCCGGGCTGTGGGCAGGGCTGTGGGACTGCGGAGGGATGTTGCCGGGAGAGGGGTGTTCAGGGAGTGAGGAGGGTCCTGGGTTGGGCAGCACCAGGGAGTCTCTCAGAGTCTTGGTGGCTGCAGCTGGAGGCTGCAGCTGGAGGCTGGAGGGTCTTCGGGGACCCAGGGAGTCTGGCGAGCAGCAGGGGGCAGGACGGTCCTCACCCACTTCCTCGGCAGGGCTGGACGGAGCCTGCAAAGGATGCAGGGGCCTGGGACTGCACAGCCGCTGGCCCTGCCCTCCAGAGGCTACACTGTGGTGGCTTCAGGAATGCAGAGGGACGAAGGGACCGACAGGCGCAGTGCGAGCGAGGGAGGCGCTGACGTGGCGCGCCTCGAGGCACGTGGCAGCAGGGTGGGGCCCTTCTGTCCCTGCCTGGGGTGAAAATCAGTAAGAAGACAAGGAGCAGGTCCGTGGGGTTGCCATGGTCACTCAGCATAACGCATTGGAACAGAGCTCTGTGGGGAAAGGGATTCGTGCCGCTAAACGTGACGGACACACAGCTCTATGACTTGCATCACAGGGTGTCTCAGCGTCTTCCCTCTGAGTGCTCTTCAGGGGGAACTCTGAGATGCAGTCCTAGGCAACGATCAATGACTTTGAAAGATGCCGTCCTAGCACCGTGGTCGTGAGAACGAGAGCTGCAGACAAGGCGCACCGACGTGAAGGTGGTGCTGGGAGAGCAGGAGGGAGGCGGGAGCTATGAGCCTGTCCCCTGTCCCTGCGGAGGCATGGTGGCTGCACACGCTCCCTGCACGGAGACCTGCTGTGCGGTCAGGGACCACGTGTGGCGGCTGAAGCAGGAAGGTGGGCGCCTGGGAAGATCTGGGCGACAGCCGCAGGTGTCCCACCATGCAACTGAGAGCTGTAGGTACCAGCAGTGCCCTTCCCTCCACGGGGCTCCCAGAGGTGGCCTGAGGGACGTGCCTTTGCACCCACAGAAGGACGGTCCCAGCTGGGCCGGCGGCCAGGCTGCCCGCAGGCCCCGATGCAGGGAGGGGCACCCAGCTCTCCGTCCCGGAGTGTGCCCAGCCACGTGTGACCTGGGGTGTCCTTGTGTTTGGTCCAGGAAATGTGTGGAAGGAGATAAGGGGTGCCATTGCACGTAGTCTGGGGAGTGGGTTAGGGGCAGAGTGGCTGGAGACAAGCAGCTAAGCGGTGGTTTCGTCAGTCCAGTGAGATGCAGTAGCTTGGACTAAGGTCATTCAAGAAGAACAAGATTTCATGTGCACTTTGGAAATCCAGCCATGAAGATATGTTGATAAGGGATTGAAAGGATGTTCAGTGGTGACCCCCCCTCCAGTGTGTGCGAAGAGCCCCCAGACGGCAGGGCCAGGAGGGCAGGACAGAGACTGTGGGCAGAAGCTGGGGGTCCTCTTACGGACCTGTCCTGTTCAGAGGGCAGCTGGACACCACGCCGATTTCCCTCGGTGTTCCAAGGACTTGGGGGAGCGCTGGGAGAGAACGCAAGCACCTCATCCTCCTACCACGTCTCAAATTGAGAGAATAAAGGGCAGCAGCTGAGAAGCTGCTGGCCAGAGCCCGACCAGACCTTCGGCTCCTGCCCCGCCGCACACTGACTTTGTGGGGGCAAAGACTAAGTGTGTGTGTCAGTCAGAGGTGACCCTGCTCTGTGCAGCCTCCACACCACTGCGGGACCGTGACTGCTATGTCATGGGGGCACCTGGGCTGGTCACAGCACCCCTAGCAGGCGGTCACATCACTGTGTTGAGACCGTCTGAGGGGGATGGGCGGCCAGGACAGCGAGTCCCCTTCCAGCGTCCCCTGCTCCACAGCACAGCGTCTCTGCTGGGTCTGACCACAAAACACCAGATTGCTTTCACAAGATGAAACCTACAACTTTAAAAAACACTAATCCTGACACCACCTTCAAATACTAGAAAATGAGGCTTATTTCCTCTTGAGGACAACGTGCTCTTCAGTCTCAGTGCTGTAAACAGACCGACTGGCCCCAGGGTCTGGTGGGAGCCCAGCCCCCTCACCTGGGGGTGAGCCCGCTGGGTCCTCCCTCGTGGTGCCAGGTGACCGAGGGCAGTTCCCTTGATCTCTGGCTGAGTCTTCGCCTTTCCCATGCGACTCAGTGCTGAGTGCGTCGCTCTCTCAGGCACCGCTTTGTGCACTCCCATGTCCCCACTGCCGTGACATCACAGAGACAAAGCTCAGGCCCTGGTACCCCGGAGCTCGGTGATACCGGCATGCCCCATGTCCAGACGTTAATTCATAAATCGGGAGGCCTGTTCTGTTGGTATTTGTAGACGTGCTGTTTTTTGGAGCTGGTGACGAAAAGGACACAATTGCAAGGAGCAAAGTCATCCAAATATATAATGCAACACAAAGTAGTGAAGAAGTCACTGCGTCCTCACCATGTGAGCGACCAGAAATTACTGCTCATGCCAGAGGCCAGCAAGGACTTGATTCGCTTGACGGAACGTTGGAAAGGGAAACACATGGGCCGAGCACGCAGGCACCGGCTGCGCAGGCCTGCAGGCCCTGTGGTGAGCGGCCGGGACAGAGGTACAGCTTGAGGCCCCCAGCAGCAGCCAAGACACCCCGCCTTCCCGTCGGACTCTGCATGGTGACTTTGCAGGGGTGGCTCTCCAGGGCAGCCCCAGGTGGGCGGGTGCAGGGGACCAAGCCAGGACCTCGTCACCCTGCAGCCAGCCTCCCCCTCTTCTGTCGGGTCTGGGCCGCTGGAGCTTGCAGTGCTCTCACCCTGCCCCGGACGTCCGGGTTCAGGCTGCTGCAGAGGGTGGGCTGCCCTGCGCACCCTTTGTACGACCACGCCTCCGTTTCTAAAGCCGTAAATCCGCGCTTGTTGTCAGAGAGGAGGTGTCAAGTCTCCAGGCTGTTGGGCAGGAAAACTGGGTTTCTAGGCCCACCCCCTCCGTGGGACGTGAATGACGGAACGTGAGGCTGTCGGGAGCAGGCAGTGGGTCTGCTCGCTGTCACCTGGAATCAGTGGCACAGCCGTTCTTTCTAGGCAGCCAGTGCGTGAGGAGGTGGCATCAAAACCTTGTGACATGGACTGAGTCCTCAAGTTCAAATTCTAGGAAATGAAGGTGCATAAAGCCATGTGCTCAGGCCCTGGGGCAGCGCGTTGTCTGCTTCTGTTGGGGTCAGAGTCTTCCATCCGTTGCCTGCTGGCCGCACGGCTCAGCTACCCTCCTAACAGACACAGTCCCTGCACTTAGAATTCCTCCTGCACATGTTCTTCCGTGAGAGCGCTCTTACCTCCTCCTTCCTTCCTTCCTTCCTTCCTCCCTCCCTCCCTCCCTTCCTTTTTCTTTATTTGCCATCCAGTCAACAAACCCGCATGACCAGGGCAGGTGGAAATTCCGCTGCTCCACAGAGAGACCCGTGTGCATCACTCGGTCCTGTCTGTAGAAGAGACTGCCCCTGATGAGGGTCCAGCAGATGGAGAACAGGCTCGCAGCTCAGCTCCTGGGGCCAACGGAGACTGACCACCCGACTCCAGCATAGAGTGGGGCTGCGACCCCCCTCACTCGGGTGTCCTGTTGTCCACTGCCCCTGTGAGCAGTGATGGAGTTGCTGTGACCTTTCGGTGGGGCTCTGGTCGTCCATACCATGTCACAGGGCTGAAGCATGGGCCCTGCCCTGCAGACCCCTGAGTGCCCCACCTCTGACGCAGCCGCGGCCTCAGCCCCTTGGTGCCGTGGGTCTGGAACCTCACCAGCAGCAGGGAGCGGGGACAGGGTCCTTCAGAAGGAAGGAGCCCCCTGGGGTCCATGTCCAGAGTGCTCGTGAGGTGGGGACACTCAGTGCCACCACCCGAAGGCTCTCCAGCTCCGCCCTGCACCTCGACCTTGAGCTGTGCCTGGGGGTCTGCTTCAGGGGGGACTCAGCAGTGGCCCGAGGCCTGGGGAGAAGAGCGGCAGCTTTCCAGATAGTGCTGGCCCCTTGGGCCAGCCGGGTGGCTCTGGGCAGAAACTCTGACCTCTGCTTGTGTCAGAGAGGAGCAGAACCTCTGGAGGGTGGGAATGTAACATCTTACTTGGACCGATTGCCTCGCTGACGAGCCTCTTGCCCCGCGGCCCCGGGCAGGTTGCAGGCTAGATGGCACGAGAGCGCGTTCTGGGTGTGAGCTACACGTCACGCTGCGTGTAGGCGGCTTCGCTCCCAGGTCAAGGAAGGACAGCTGTGGAAGGATTCCTGGAGGCCGCTGGACCAGGATTCTAGAATGTTCTCGGGGGGACAGAATATCTCACAGGCTGCACAGCTGACAGGGTCCGGGGCCCCTTCTCCAAGCTGAAACAGCAGGCCCCCGTCCAGGAGAGTAGTTCTAGGGGCACCTCTGTCCCTGAACAGGAAAGCAGACGTTTGGTCCTCGAGGAAACCCAGGGTCCCTGCTGACCGTGGCGAAGGGGATGGTCTGGGTTTACGTTTCCTCCTGAGCCGTCAGTGCAGCGGCCGGGCGCCCCCACTGTTGCTCCTGTTTTGCAGATGGAACCTCAAGGCCCAGAGGAATGAAGTGACCCGCCACAGTCACCAGCCAGGAGGGCCGGGAGCAGAGCTTACACAGGCCCCTGGCTCCAGGTCCTGCCCACGGAGCCACGCTGCCTCCGTTCCTGGGAGAGAAGACTTCCCGCAAGGTACAGTGGGCGCCCCGCACAGGGGTGCGCCGTCCACCCTGAGGCAGCAGAGCCCCCGCCCACGGGCTCCTGCACCCTGGCTCGGGGCGAGGCCGCCCGCAAGCGCAGGTCATGGTGCGGGTCAGGCACCTGGCCGGAACCACCGCTGTCAGCAGACCGCACCTTCCCCAGACCTCCCTACACCCTCACTGCCGCCCACTGCCCAGCACGGTGTCTGCCTGTCCTTCCCCTGGGCAGCCTCCTCTCATGTCTCACCGCCCAGCTCTGACAGATACATCCACCTGGCCTGGGACTTAAAAGAGCAAAAGTAGCTATTTTCCTTTGACCCTTCAAGCCCTTACAGACTCCACCGCAGTGGGGCGAGCCGGGAAGGAGCTCTCTTCACGGAGTCTGCGAGGTGTGACTCTCACCCTGCCTCCCTCTGGAAGCTTCCCTCCCGAGTCCTACCTGCTCTCTCACAAATCCCAGATGCAGACCAAGTGAGGGTGGCTGAGGGTTTGCGCATCATCTGTCCCCATCCCACCTGCTGGACAGTTGGTTTACAGGTGACACATCTACCGCTTACAGCCATAGCGTGTGCAATTTTCCTGTACTTTATTCTTTCAGTATTGTCTCCCCTTTAAAAAAAATAAGTAAAACAATTTTTTAACCCTGAAGTTTAAAAAATTATAAATTAGACAGTCACAGGGTAATTTAAATATTGACGTAAATGGAAACATATTAATATGTTTCTACATGAAAGCATATTTGAATCTTTGTGTCTCATTTTTGCACAACACTTCATAAAAATTTCAGGGAGGGGGAAATTGAGGTCTGAGTGCCTGTCTCAGAAACCTGCCCGCAGGGGACACGGGACGCATGCTACTCACCCAGTGCCACCCGCCGCGGCTGCGGCCGGTTGCGGAGCTCCCGGTCAGGGCCTGCCCAGGGTACGGCAGGCTGTTGGCTGGCCTGTATTTTTTACACCACCAGGAAAGGGGCAAAAGAAAAAAATACTTGCAACAGACAAGATGAGCAAAGGGGTTAACTCCTTGTACACAAAGAGCTATTACAAATTGATGCGGAATTTTTAAAAAGAAGAAAAGCAAAGGGAGAAGATGATAACGTCACAGGAGAGGACATGCGAGAGGCCCACAGAAAGCAGGTCACCTCCTCCATGCTTCCGGGGTGAGGACTGTCAGCAGCCTTGGTCGTGGGCCGTCAGGATGCCCTGATCATACGTTAGCAAAACATACATGTATTTCTAATCTGCCTAGCAGCACTGACCATATCATTTGAGAAACCATGTTGTGGAAATAAGTGCAAAGATGCGTGATACTTACTGGACCCCTGTACTGGGGAGTAAAGCAAATGACTGAAATAAATAACCTCAACATCCATCAGTAGGGGAATTTATAGGAGTGGCCGGGTACATTGCAGTGCATGCGTGTTGGGGAACATATTCAGAAATGGAGCCTAACCGCAGGCACTTACCTGGAGGGACAGCTGTGATTTTCGCTCCATGGTATCTAGCAACTTGCAAAGCAGTTCAGGTGTACGCAGGGGAAGCAGCTCATTCTCCACCGTGGCCTGGCGGCAGAGTGGACGCTTGCACCCAGGTCCTGACAGGATGCCGGCCGCAGGAGCGTGGGTGCTACAGGAAGGGCGGTGTTGCAGCCACCGCGTGGGCCCCACCACACAGCCGTGTGTGCCGGGAGCAGAGGAGAGAACGGCAGACACAGCGCCGGTCGACGGGGAGCCGCCCTGGGCCCTTCCCTGATGGAAACTGCCGGAAACGCCCCAGCTGCAAGTGCAGCGGGTTGACAAGGAAGCAGACCCGTGAGGGACGGGCGGCCAGGCACACTCACGTGACTCGGTCCTGGTGGGTCTGGGTGTGAGCTTGTCCAGGGAGAGGGAACGAAATGGCAACAAAAAGGGACAAAATTGGGATTGTGATCAATTATTTGATGGAGGAGCAGAGAAAAGACGTTCAGGTTTCGAACTGAAGAAGTCATCGCTTCATTTATTGAGGAAATAGCCACCAGGAAGTGCTGGACTGATGGCAGCAGTCACAGACTCCGCGCCCACAAGGCGACAGTGCTGAACAGGAGGACAGGCTTCGGTTAAGCAGAGAAACACATGTCAGAAGGAAAAGGCCAAGGGAGGGGAGGGGGACACTGGTACTGGGAAGCAGAGCTGAGGCTGCGCTTGAAAGGGGTGGGTGTGAGATGGCAGCCCTCTGGCAGCAGCTGCAAGCGTGGGGCCAGGTGGGAGTGAGCCATCGGTGACCGTGTCGGGGTGCGAGCCCACCTGTGGAGGGGCAGCAGCAGGGACACTTGCCTGGCGTGCGGGGAGCCCAGGAGTCAGGAGGGACAGAGCCATCGAGTGCCTGTGGAGGGTGGGCAGAGCTTTGGGGACTTGGGGAACAGGTCACCATGGCCTCTGAGACAGGCTCTAGAAGTGGTATCAACAGGGTGCCGGGTGCTGGGGAGAAAGGTGGGTGCAGACTGTTGGAGAAGTTCGGCGGCAAAGGGGGTGCAGCCACCGAAGGTCAGCGAGTCACAGGGGGTGCAGCAGAGGAGCCGGGTGAGAGGAGAAGAGGAAGAAGGGAGACGGGAGCAAACCCTCACTGCTCGCAGCTCCAAGGGACGCTGGCCTGCGTCTGGAAGGGGTGGGGCTCCGAGCCCTGGGCCACAGGGAGGAGGTGCCAGGTGCCCGTCCACTGCCTTCTCGCCCAGAAGCCGTTTTCTCGTTTCAGCCACACCTGCCCCCACCTGCCTCTGTTGGCACCGACCACGCTCGCCCCACGCTGCACAGGGTCATGGGGTGAAGAGGCGGGTGGGAGGGGCTCTTCCCCCTGAGACTGCGGTCCCTGCGACCACCCTCACTGACACAGGAGCGGAGGGGAGGAGGCCGGGGGCGAATTAAGAGCAGGCAAACTAGACTTTGTTCCGGTTTCCATCCCCTGATTTCTCCTTGTTTCCACCCTTCGAGGCTGAAAGTTATAAACCGTGATGTCGTGCACTGCAGACCTGCCGCTGTAACCTTGCATCCACTTCACAGCAATGCCATCCATTCTCTCCACAGAAACGGGGACAGGAATCCTACATTTCAACATGTCTGCACGACATTAAGTTCACTGAAACAGAAAACTGTGTCCTTTTTATTTGATGTAGTACTTTTTCTAAACACGATCAGGAGCCATGGCAGTGTAGAATTTCTGATCCCCGCTGACAGTTACAGGTGGGCTTCTCCCATCCTGGGAGCCTGCGTGCAGGGCCAGGTCTCAGTTACCTAGGAGACCACAACCCCCGGGAGTAGCGGTGTGTGCAGGAAGGCATCTGCTGCAGCGCGGCCTGCGCACTGCGGTTCCCTTTGTTAGTCCTGTCTGTCCCCAGACGTCCTCAGCCACGCAGCCTGGCACGGCTCTTCTCCCCGCTGCTGACGAGCAGCACCACGACCAAGGGTTGAGCCCCTCTCCCTCCGAGGGGAAGGTTAGGGCCCGGCTGGTGGACAGAAGGGGGACATGCTGCCGGTACAATCTAGGAGTGGCTGGGGGAGGAAGGGGGGAGAGCCCCCATGGAGGCTGGGACCCCACGGCCCCTCCTGCCCTTGCCCAGCCCAGGAGAGCACCGGCAGTGTTCGGGTCACAGGCCGGCCCACGGGGGAGCCTTAGGGCTCCCGCCCTCCATCCTCCAAGCCCCGCTCTGTCCAGGCTCCTGTTGCCCTGGGGGAGCTCTGCACCCACAGAGGGAGGCTCCCCAGGGGTGCAGTTTGGTGTGGTGGACAGGCTCAGCCAGAGGGAAGTGCACTTCACTGGGGTGGAGGCTGAGGGGTCAGTCTTGGAGCTCATCTTGATCCCAAGGGAAGGCCGACTTTGCAGAGTGACTCCCTTGCTCTCTCAAGCCACCCTGATAGCTTTTGTTGGTTCCAAAGTAACTGTTTAAATCAAAGCTTTTCTTTAAGTATCATTTCATTCCAAGTTGTCACAGAAACCTATCCTTATAAAAACAAGCACTGGACTTGGAAGGGTTCAGGTGAAAGAAAATAGCACTCTAAGGGTGACTTTTCTAAACGTGAATTCCTAGGGACAGAACCGGAGGCCAAGCAGCAGTAACGGGGTGCATTTCTGCAGTTCCAGGAAAGAACCCTCATGTCCAAGCGAGGTCACAGCGCCGTCAGTGTCGGTGCCACTCTCCAGCCCTGGCCTATGGCAGGAATAACCCAAAACACGGTCCCCCGGGGCTTGTGTCCACCGTGAGAAACAAGCCTTCCTTTCAAAATGGCCAGGGGCCCAGACGGGTGGGTTGGGGGTTGCTGACAGGAGAAGCCGTGTGAGGGAGCCCAGGGTGTTCAGTGGCCTCTGACCCGACACTTTCAAGCTGGAGCAATGGGAGGTGAACATCCGCCGCACATTTTGGCCCGTAACTGCGCTTTCTGCGTCATCTGAACCTCGCCGGCAGCTGGCGCCTTTGAAATCTTCTGTGCAGGAGGGAGACTTGAGTCAGTTTCAGCACTTCCCTTTAGGGTCCCGTGAGCTGCAGAGGCAGAGGAGAGCCCTGCCCGACTCAGTTATTCCACCCGCTGGTTGCCGGGGCTGCGCTAGTCCTAGTGCCCCGTCCCAGGTGCCCCTGAGAGACCCGCAGCTCAGCAGGGGAGCTGACGGCCCCCAGATCCCTTGTGGTGGATTGTTAGCACTAGTGGGAAAAGTGGTATTGATTTAGTGAGTGATCTATGGCAGAATCAACGGTCCACCGGAAAGAAAGGTTGTTCCCCGTACGTAAAAATGAATGCGGTCAAATGTTAAAAATAAAAATCCTTATGCAACCATATGAGCCATTAGGTGAGGAGGCCAGGTATTTCCTTTTAGTACCCACCTAGCAGCACCAGCCTCGCTGCCCTTCCAGGTGACCATGGTCTCCCCAGTCACTGCCCGGGTTATACACGCGGGTCTATTCATCAGACAGTTTGCAGGTGGCAGAGCTGGCCTGTGTCCCTCCCAGGGCGGTGGGAGCAGCCCGCTCCCTGTGGAAAGCGGCCCTTGGCCTTCTGCCGGCCTTCAGGGCCTGCAAGCCTCAGGCCTTTGCATGTCCATCCGTTTCCCCCTCCCCTCCCGTCCCCTCCCCTCCTCACACTTCTACAACCTGAAACCTGCAATTAAGCTTTCAAACCAGCTCAAATTTCAGCGGCATGGGAGGTCCCTCTGTCCACTCCTGCAGGACAGGCTGGACGGCTCCTCCGCGCCGGCATCCCCCATGGAGTCTTTGCTCTCTGCCTGTTCCCTGGCAGAAAGTACCCTTCCTCTCGGGGTCCCCAAGGCTCTGAGAGGTGCAGCCACCCGCTCCCACGGAGCCCGTGCCTTGGCCCCACTCCCTGCGCCCCGAGATCTGCGGACCTCTGGGAGCTGCTCCTGGGAAGAGCACTGCAGCTCTGAGTGGCTAGGTGCAGCCGCAGAGCAGAGCGATAAACCCAGGCCCACCAGCCAGGGAACAAAGGGACAGGGGAGCCCGCCTCCTGCTGCAGGGTCCCCTCCTTCCCTCCCTCCCCGGATCGGAGCTCAGCTGCAGGGCACCGTTATCAGAGGCACTGGAGCGACTGCTCAGATGCTCAGGTGACTTCCTGGCTTTTCAGGGCCCCTGTCCCCACCCTGCTTCCCTCCATGCTCCCAAACTGCCACCAGCTGCTTCTCTAAAATCCTCTTGTGAGGTGTCACCCACCCCCCACTGTCTGCCACCACTGTGCTCAAGAAATGACAACAGCTATGTAAGTGCTAGGTGACAGTGACCCTTCTCAGGTCTGTCCTGACCTCCAAAGTGACCCCCTGTGCCCTCACCCCAGCCTTCTCTTCCCCGTCAACCATGCCATGATCTTGGTGCTGATCTGCCTCCTGCCCTTCCTTGACCTGCTGTCGTCCCAGCAAAGGTCCTTGCTCAGCTCACTCTCCATCAGCTGTGTGTGCAGGACCCGCGCAGGAGCTCATGGACCGTCTCCCTCCAGCCTCCCACTCCGAGCGGTCCCCAAGCATCACACCTTTCCTGGAAGTCTTTCCATGACCTACGTCACACAGGCCCTCCTTTTCTGAAACTCTTTATTCTGTGCCCTTACAACGTTGTATCTGAACCGACACTTCTCCATGAAAAGGCATGAAGCCCCCAGGAGCGTGTGCTGTCTCTTTCCCAACGCCGTCCTCAGCCCCCTGCCCCGTGTGAATAGCTACCCGGTGGTCAGCCGATGGGGACGGGCGGTGCGTTGGGAGCTGCCCCCTGCGGCTGTGGCTTCTGCGGGGTGGTGCCCTGCCCTGAGCGACCTGCGGGGACTCTCACCCACGTGAACCTCAGGTGTCACAGGCTGGGGACGCGAGGCACGAAGGCGACAGCTAAGGGCCACTCTGCCCGCCTCTCACAGGGCAGGGGAGTCCCAGGGGGCTGAAGAGCTGTGCCGCTGCCACCAAGGGGCCACCATCCTCCTCTCTGCTCCCTCTCACCAGCCCTGCTGTGGGGCCTGGAATTCTCCTGTTTTCCAAGTGTGAATTATTCCCCCACTGTGTGCACCAAACACAAGCTCAGATCCACCTGCCCGGCCGGTATTCCTTGCCCTGCAGTGAGGCATCCTCTGGGGGCCGAGAGCCAGTCAGATCTGAGGAAGGAACGTTCCTCACGGAGTTGGCGGGGCAGGTCGTGTGGGGCATTGCAGGCAGCCGAGCACGTGGTCCTCCCCGGAGCCACCGTGAGAAGGGCCAATCCCTGAGGAGCTCCCCAGTGAGGTAGGTCACTGTGGGCAGCACGGCCTCCGGGAGCCGGAAGGAGCAGGAGCCTTCTTCAAGACGTGGGGCTGTCTGGGGTCCTCCTGGCACAAAGCTCAGCTGGGAATCACCCAGATGTGTGCAGCTGGTCCCCCGAAGGGGAGGGGAGGCTTCGCTCCAGCGGGCGTCCTGATGAGTGTCCCTTGCAAGGCTGGTGCCCTCCATGCCAGTTCTAAGGTGTCGGCTGCTGGACGCTCTCCCCCCCACCCCCCATGCTCCCTGATAGAGGCCTCACTGCACAGGGGGAGGCAGGAGGCAGGACTGTCGCTAGAACACCAGGGCACTGTGTGCACCTGCTGGCCTCAGCCTGCCAGAGAGGGACACTGACTGCCTGCTCATCTGTCCCCAGATGGAGGTGGATGCCGACGAGAAACGTCATCGCACACGTTCCAAAGGGGTTCGAGGTATGTCCCTGCACCCCCACGACCCCAGAGTCCCCTGCGGGTCACCCTCACCTTCCAGAGCAACTCCCCCAGCTCCTCCGGCTGCTGCCCCGACAGCACCTCTCGGGGACGTGAGGCAGAGGGTGCTGTGGTGGGTGACACGCTCCGTTTCCCTCTGCAGTGCCCGCGGAGCCGGCGGTCCAGGAGCTGTTCAGGTGAGTGCTCCCTGGGCGCTGTCCCTCCCCATCAGCAGTTTGCAGGGGCCGAGCCTTCCTGCGGGTCACGCTCTCCTGGGTTCTTGGTGGCCTGCTGGTGCCGCAGGCCCCTTGGCATCCCCTCCCTGAGTCGTGAGAGAAACGCATCCCTACCCTCCCGTCCCTGCCCAGGAGTGGGCTTCTCCCTGCCCGTCTGGGTGGCCCTGTGCCTCTGATGTCACTGAAGTTCGGGGTGACGTTATACCCAGTAATCGGCTCTTTCCCTTTGCAGCTGTCCCACGCCAGGCTGTGACGGCAGTGGTCACGTTAGCGGCAAATATGCAAGACACAGAAGGTAACCCCCGCGTTTCTTCTCATTGCCCTGCGTCTCGGGGAGGGCGGTGCTCGGGCAGGTGTCTGGAGAGGAGTCTTGCTTCCCCTCTCTCGGGCAGGAGCTCAGTCTCTGGCCCAGGGCAGGTTCTACCACTGGGAGCCGTCCTCACCCTCCAGAGGGACCCTAAGCTGGCCAGCCTGAAACTCCTTTTGCCACATGCTTGGGTACAGCCCGCCTACACCTTCCCACACAGCGGCTGAGAAGCTTGCTTTCTCCTCCTGACTGCCCCGTGCCGGTAGCTGCAGGGCGGTCAGTCACCGATGGTGAAGCACAGAGCGGCCTTCGCTCTTTCTGCAGAAAGGTGGTTGCCATGGTGAAAAGTTTTCCCGGGGGGACAGGAACCCAACCAAGCCCAGCACCCGGGTAGCTGCAGGGGAGGTGGCAGCGGGAGGGAAACAGGACAGTCATTGGTGCTGGAGTTTGGGCCTGTCAGGGAGGTGGGCATGGAGGGCATGGAGCCGACCTCGGCTGCAGGGGCGTCCCTGGAACTGTCAGGCTCACAGGGGCCGAGGGGCGACATGGAGAGATCGGGGACCTCTCCCGGAGGAGGTCCGCCCCTGGTGCACCTGCCCCTTCCAGGGGAAGCTCCGTCACCACGAGTGACAGGTGTTCGCGGCTGCAGTAACTTTGTAGCTGGCTCTCAACCTGGGACCAAGTCGCAGGTAGACCACGTCCGGCCCCAGGCCCCGCCGTTGGAGCGCAGGTGCGCCCACAGCCCGCAGGGCCGCCTTCCTTCCCCACACAGCCGACAGCCTTCCCAGGAACGTTAGTTTATGGGCAAGATCGAGCAACTATTTTCTATGTCCTCTAGTGAAATCAAGGGAAACATTACAAATTACTCCCCATATCCCCACACTAGCATTTAAGGAGGCCAGAATTTTTAACGGTCTTCCAAGATTAAATGGTTATCGAACTTGTCTTACATATGTAACAAAGGAACAGCAAGTCCCATTTTAAAGAAACTGTTGTGGTAAAATATTCAACTTAATGTATTAGTATGTTTACTGTACAAAAGAGTAAATTGTTGAACTATATAATTTAAAGGACTTATGCTATTTTATGAGTATTTATGGAAACCTTTATCTAAAAGTTTTAGAAAAACCACATTTATGTTTTCATTGGAAAACAGGTTACAGCCCATGAGTGAAATCTCGTTTGCTTTAGTTATCTCTTGATTAGTCAATAGTTAAATGTTTCATAATGTTAAGGAAATGATTGCGTTTCGATGAAAAGTTTTAATTAGGTGTCAGCTAGATGTAATTTCATAACTGTGGTTTTGCAAGAAAAATCGTGAAGTTTCCAAAGAATTATTTCAGACACAGATGTTCCCGCCAGGGTGCAGTCCACCCTCTGGCCCAAGTGTCCCTGCCGGGCGGGTGAGCCCACCTGTCTTGGGCCTGTCCCTGCCTCAGCAGGTGCAGAGACTTGGGCTGGGCATGGCTGGGGCCCCCTGGGACAGGAGGCTGGAGTGGGCACAGAGCACCTGAACCCTATAGGAGGAGCTGGGCAGGTGGGACCTCAGTGAAGATTCACAGAAACATCCAAATTGGAAATCTTTCAACAAATGTTTTAACTTATTTTTTAAATGTTAATATTTTTAAAGATTTTTAAATTTATTATTTTCAGAGAGAGGGACAGGGAGAGAGGCAGAGAGGGAGAGAGACATCCATGTATGGCTGCCTTTCACCTGCCTCCAGCTACGGACGTGGCTGGAGACCTGGCTTGCAACCTGGTTATGTGCCCTGGCTGGGAATTGAACCAGCGACCTTTGGATTCCCAGGCCGGCGCCTTATCCACTGAGCCACCAGCCAGGGTTCTAAATGTTACGATTTTTACCATGAGTCATAGTGTGTGCGATTGTTAGAATTCCTAATGCGCTGAGGGCACAGCCCTCTGGGAGCTGTCATGAGCTGCTGTGGCTGAAAGCCTGCTCCCAGGACAGACGCAGCTGTTTTCCACCCAGCAGGTGAGCTGGGGGCTCTGGACAGACCCGTCCCTTGCAGGGACTTCCTTCTCCTGGTTCTAACGGGAGTCACGGGCTTTGTTACGCAAAACTGGTCACCATTCAGAACTGACACGCCCAGATGGGGGTCCTCCTCTCAGAGAGCACCTCAGGGAAGCAAGTGAAGCTTCTGAGCTTTTATTCCGTGATGTCTGCTTGTCCTCGCTCAATTCTAACACAGGGACATTTGAATTTCTGACACTGGAAGGTGCTCCTTCCAGGCGGTGAGGCGCACGTGCAGCCTCCTCGCTGTTTCCCATCGTGAAGTTTCTGTCCTGCCTGGCGTTTGGTTCTGGTTTTAAAAGGTTTCCTGCTGTAGCCCCACCCCGACCCCTGTACAGCCGCCTCCGCAGGGACCCGGCGGCTGCCCTCTTACAGCCTTGCAGGGGTGGCAGCCTCCCGTGGGCTTTGATGAAATTGCCTGTACTTTTGGTCTTTCAGTGATAAGTTTTTCAATGAATGCTTTTCGGTTAGGGCTACAATTCTGTTTTATTCATATATAACATTAGTTTGTAACCAGGTAAAAAGGTTTTATTTCAATATGTTGAAGTTCCTGTTCATGGGAACATGCAAAAAATAACTTGAGGCAGATGTGTGGGATCAACCATGTCAAAAATTAATACAATTTTTAGGAAATTTGATATCAAGTGATAAAGTGCCACCTATCAGTTCATCTCTGTTTCATTTTATTAAAGTTATTGGGTTGGCATTGGTTAATAAGATCATGTGTCAGGTGTACAGTTCTAGAACACGTCACCTGCGCATTGCCTTGTGTGCTCAGCCTCCCAAGTCAAGCCTCCATCCATCATCAGATATTTGTCCCTGACCTTCCTTTTGGTCATAGGAAAACGTCCAAGGAAACCAGATCTCAATCTCAGCTTAGTATCCGCTCCATCTCTGGTGGGACACACGCTGTGTGCGCTCGGTGGCTGGCGCCCCAGTTTCCCATGGGAGCTGCTGTAGCTGAAGGCTCACTGCCCTATTTCAGCTGAGAGGTGGGGCTGGGGGTTTGCCAGGAAGCGGGATGGAGCACAGCGAGGGTCACCACCAGGTAATTTCTGCAAAAGGGAACAAGGAGCTAAAAAGGAATTCACAGCTTAGGATCCAACTTAAAATGGGGGGTAGGAGTCAAGGTCCCAATACTGATTTCATTGGATGGTCTTGTATCCTTGAGCTGAAGATAACCTGTTCGTGAGTGTTGATTCGTGTGACTAGTTAATTCGTGACCAGTTTGATGTAGCTGATAAGCACACACACAACAGGGAAGTTAAAAGTTAAAGTGATCGAGCAGGGCCCTGGCTGGTAGCACAGTGGATAAGGCGCCGGCCTGCAAACCCAAAGGTCGCTGGTTCGATTCCCAGCCAGGGCACAGAACCAGGTTGCAAGCCAGGTCTCCAGCCAGGTCCCCAGCTGGAGGCAGGTGAAAGGCAACCACACATGGATGTCTCTTCCTCTCTGCCTCTCTCCCCTCCCCTCCCCTCTCTCTAAAAATAATACAAAATCATTTTTTAAATAAATAAAGAGCTCGAGCAGCAAAACCATGAGGGAAATTGAAGCATAGTCTTAGGGCCACCCAGACTGTATATCCAGGAGTTTTACACAGCACAACATTCAGTCCTGAGCCCCTGGGCAGCCAGGGCAAAACAGGCAGATGAGTGGGTCCCCTGTCTGAGCACAAGCCCCCCTCCGGGAGCCCCCTCAGCCCAGGAGGTGAACCGGCTTGAGTCCCTGACACTAACCAGCTGGGACCCATGCTCTGTCAACACCTCTGCACCCTGAGGCAGAGCGAGGGCCAGGCCTCCGCCCTGCTAGTCAGTGTGACAGGCCGTTGTCTTCGGAAGCCTCATTAGTATTCGGACACATTAATCTGACTTGTTTTCCAACAGAGGCTTTGCATTCTTAGCACAGAAGGATGACAAAACACTGTGGTATTTGCAGTCAGGCCAGAAGTCATTCTGTTAGGAGCCAGATGCTAACTCCGTCTTTCCTGCGCTCAGCAACTCTGACCCTTCTTTTCAACCCCTGCCACCATGCCACCGTGCACACGGCTGCGGCTGTCCCTGCCCTGAGGGCACACGGCTTTCTCCTGCAGATACTGGGCACTTCCGTGGCAGGGCCCTCATGGAGCTTCCTTTGCAGGTGCCACTAACTGTCGGTCATTCTAGGGGGGGCCCTCCCAAGTTTAGTTGCTGGAAGCCCATGTCCAGGAAGCAGGCTTGCTGGACCCCCTCCCCTTCCTCCCCAGACCACTCCCTTCATCTGTCCCCAGTGTGGGAGCAGACTTGTGACCTTCAGGCCACAAGTCTCATGGCTGAGAAACAAGCTGCCTCCCCTTTGCCCACAGCCATTTTTAGGGTGGGTGGTAATGGAACACTGGAAAACAACAGAATTTAGGAAGCTGCTGGCCTGCTCCACTTCCTGGCTCCCAGGGAAGGCTCCCAGCCAGGTGTGACTTAGAGACCCCTCCTGACACGTGCTCCATGGGCGCCGTGCAGCCAGGGCCCGAGCTGCGGCTGCTGAGTGTCCGTGTGGTGCCAGAGCCCTGTGCTGAGGGGCGCGTCACCAGGGAAGGGGAACACGTGAGGCCTGGCATTTTCTGGTGACAGCCCCAAACCAAAGACTGGCATCCCTGGGAAGAAGGCTCGGTAGCCCTTCATCTGTGTTTCGTTCGGGTACCTGGTGAAGAGACGCTCAATGACTCCAGTGTGGCACGGTGCTGAGCGGGCGCCAGCGTGCCCGAGTCTGCTGGGACGAGGGGCTGAGACGGGAACCTCCAGCGCCGGTGGCCCCAGCTCATGCTTCTCCCCCGACGCTGGCAGGGGACCCGGTTCGCGTGAAAGACAGAGAGTGGCTGGGTGTTGAGGGAGGGGAGTAGCTGTAGAAACAACACTGCCACCCAAGTGTCAGTCAGCTCATCGTCTTAAAGTTTGTTTAATTTTTCCAGAAAAATCAGAAACAGAAATAATCACATTTATTAACGCCTATTACAGATTGCTGTGAAACAGTGTGGAGGGGTTGGTTTCAGCCTTCCTTGAACAGTCATGCACATACTTGCTTCTTTCTGAAGAGTGACTTTGGCACAAGCCTCTAACGAGAGACAGGCAGGCAGAGCCCCTAACCTCAGCCCCCGGTTTGCTGCGCTGGACCCTCTGCACTTTCACATCACCCTCGCGGCAGCGGTTTAACGCCCGTGTGTGTTGGGCACAGGGTCCTTTGAAATATTTGACCCTAAGTGTAGCTTTCCAGCTTTCTTGCTTATGCCACAGGCCCAGAGAGCAGGGTGATGGCACAGCCATTATTTCACATCCTCCCAGCTGAGAACATTCAGAGCCAAATCAATTGATCTTGAAACTTGAAAATTAAAAGTTCCAAACAGTAGCTCTCCCTTTTGATGAGAAAATTATTGGATTCTCTGTGGCTTATTGTGCCTATTCCATATTCAGATTTTTTCCCGCTTCCTAACCCTTCGCACCCACCAGTGGGACGCCAGGGTGGCAGCGCGGGTGAGTAATTGCCTGTCTTCTCAGGCCTGTTCTGCTGCTGAGGTGGGGGACTCGCTTCCCGACGTGCGGGCGCCTCATCTGGATTCTGCCAGCAGCCCTGGGCTGCGTTCATGCCTTGACAGAGAGCTCTCACTAAAAGCCTTGGAGCAGAGCCAGGCACTGGCAGGAGATGGTGCAGCATCGCAATGTGCGACAAGGCGGGGGGAGGGGGGGCCCTATAATCCAAAAAATGGGGTTGGGGGTTGGGGACAGAGAGGAAGACAGGCCGGGGGAAACAGGAGTCCCTGTGCCTCCCACTTACCGGGTTCACGTTGATGGAAATTTCATTTGCATTGAAATAAAATGCCCTAAAAATAATTGCATTTTTTTTCTAACCACGCTTGAAAGTTTAACACAATTTTCCACATTTAATTGCAAAGCTGATTTTAATTAGTAAGGCTCTGCATGTGAAAAATGAAGATTCACTTGGGTGCGTGGAGTGTGGTGCCGTGTCTGCTGACTGCTCTAATTAATGTGTGGCTGCCGTGCACCGGGGCTCGCAGTGGGTGTTGATGGGTGGTTCTGTGCATGCGGCCTGCCACGCTGCACTGCTCTCGGTCACAAGAACACCCCTTCGTCCTGTGAGGCAGCGTCGTGTGTGCGGTCCCCCCGTCCACAGTACCGCACAGCCGCCACGGGGCAGAGGTCGGGGCTCACAGGCTGCACGTGGGTTTGACAGGCTGCGCAGTTGCATGTGGAGTGGCAGCTGGGAGGTCGAGGACTTGCCTGTAGGAAGGAGGTTTCCCGTCCCTATTCTGGGGCCTTGTTATTAATCACGTGTGCAGACGTGCCAGACTCAGCAGGGTCTTCTCAGACTGTGGTGGCAGCTAACCTGATTATCGCAAGAAATCCTCTCCTGGAAAAGGCTCCTGGCCATTGTCCTCAGAAAAGTCGCCTGCTGCTCACCTGGCCAGACCCGCAGCACCAAGCGCAGTGCGGCCGAGTCAGGGGAATAAAACGTGCGATGCAGCCAGGAAATATTTTTGACGTTTCATAAAATTAAATACATTCTCAGATAGTTCCACGTTGATAAAACTAAATACGTTTTAAAAATAATTGCACCCACAAAGGGAAAGAACATGGGCATTTCGGATCAATTTATATATAAAAATATATACCAATTGCTTTGAAACATTAACCGAACGTACAACATTGGCTGACCCGCGTCCTGCTGTCTCTGGGGTTGACCCGCCAGAAAATGCACAGTCATTCGCGACTCCCGCCATCTGCTTGGGGCGGAGGAGGAACTCAGCAGCCGCTGCTCAAGCTCACGGGGGGAGGCGGACCCTGCTGTGGCTATGCAGGATGTCCATCCGGGTGCTGGCTCTGGGCTCTGCTGGACAGCGGCCACCGCTCCTGCAGCTCACAGGCTCCATGGCCTGAGCACATCCCCTACCCCAGCGTGAGGTCTGCTCCCACGAGGGGAACAGCCGGCCGTGGCAGGCGCTGGTGGGCAGGTCAGTGGGCTCCATCTACCAACGGTGCATCCCCTGCTCACAGGGCAGCTGGGGGCTGGGGGTGGGGGGCTGGGACTAAAGGTAGATGAGCCCGACACACAAGCCTGAGCTGGCTCAGGTCACCTGATGTTCTGGGCGGCCCGTCTGCGAACCTGCAGCCTGCAGTCCAAACTGATGAGTTTGGAGAAACCAGCACAGCGACCTAGTTCTAACGGACGCATTTCAGGACTCACTTGTCACTGTTGTTACTGTTTTCACCTGTGAGGAGATGGAGCAGCAGGCGACAGACTCTTTCTCTGGCCTGTCCTGGAGAGGACACCGCACTGAAAATCTTGACCCCCACATACGATGGGAGCCCCAACCCCAGGACAGGTCCACATTGGAGAAAGGAAGCTCCATCTTACTGTTTTATCTGAAAATGTTTCTACATAAATGAAGAGTGTTTCCAGCTATGGGAAATGGAAGAACCACCTCGGGGTGGCTGGAAGGGTGCACATTTGTCCCCTGTGCACTGCAAAGCAAGACGTGGGTGTTGGGTTGGGTCAGCGCAGAGGCCTCTGCTCCATCCCCTGTCTTGCCATCCCTGGCACTCCTGGGGAAAGGCTGTGGCCTAACAGCTGACCCCCAACATCCAGAGGAGCCCAGAGGGAGGAGCCATTTCTAGGAGCTCAGAAGAGCAGATGGGGATGCTCTGAGAAGCCACCGATAACCCCTGAGCTCTAGCATCCCAGCTGGACCCTCAGGTATCTCCAAGCCACCCACAGCCAGCGAGCAGGGTCATCCTTGTGGCCTGCCCATCCCTGGAGCTGGACTGGTTAGCCTCCCCAACGGCTTCAACCAGTGGGTCCCCTGACCTGGCAAAGAGTATCACCTGGAACCTTCTAACAAGGCAAATTCTTGGGCCTCAGCCCAGACCTGCCAATGAGAAGCTGTGTGGGGGTCTCAGCCCTCTGTTTGCATCCCCATCCAGGGGGCGCAGATGGGCCCCAAGTGTGAGAACCACTGCCCAGAGAAACAGGCCTTTACAATCCAAGGGAAGATGCCTGATTATGTGAGATTTTTAGGAAACAGGGATATTTATTCTGGATAAGCAACTAGGAAGACAAAGCCTACCATTTGTGTAACTGAAAACCAAGTTTGCAGAACTTCCAGTCACACAGCTGGCCTCTCACACAACCACGTTAAAATTACAACTAAAATATAGAACAACTATCTTTCAGGATCATCAGACATGGAGTTGAATGGAAGTCTCACGTCTACAGAATTAAAACCACATCCATCCAGGCAGGTAGGAGGAGTGCGAATGTGGAACAGGCTGGCCCCTTACACAGGGTGGATAAAAATTCAAGAGGGACATGTCAGGAGCAAGAAGTCCCAGCCCCACACCAAGCCTCCAGGCCAGGTTCCAGCACCAGGAATATAAATCCCCACAACTTCTGGCTACAAAAACTAGTGGGGCCCTGGCTGGTAGCACCGTGGGTAAGGCGCCGGCCTGCGAACCCAAAGGTCGCAGGTTCGATTCCCCAGCCAGGGCACATAACCAGGTTGCAAACCAGGTCTCCAGTCAGATCTGTGGCTGGAGTCAGGTGAAAGGCAACCATACATTGATGTCTCTCTCCCTCTCTGCCTCTCTCCCTTCCCCTCTTTCTAGAAATAATGAAATAAAATCTTTAAAAAAATTAAAAAAAAAAAACAAAAACAAAAAACAGTGGGGGTTGAGTTAGTGGAGTCCCAAGCAGTTCCTCTTAAAGATCTTACACTCGGACTCACTACTCAGACTCACTCCCTCTGAGCTCCAGCACTGGGGCAGCAGCGTGAAAGGCACCAGTGACATAAAGAGGGGAACTGAAAAGTCTGGCATCAAGGCCAGCAGAGGGCCCTTGTCCCTCCTCTGGTGCCACAGTTGAGCCTGCATCCACCTGGTTAACACTGTTTGTCTTTCCCTGGAGACCCCCAGAGGCTCCACCCCACCCAACTTAAGGGCCACCCCAGCTGCTTCTCCGTATGAATGGCTGGTTTGGCTCCTGCTTCACAAATTCCGAAATCCTCTCAAACAAGCACCAGCTGCCTCAGGGTGCCCCAGGCCCGGCACCAGTAGCAGCCAGCCGAGATCACAGCGTGGCTTCACCTGGGCATCTCCCAGCACAGGCAGCAGCCCAGAAAAAAAAAAAACCAGAAAAAGAACTAAATGAAATGGAGATAAACAGTCTATCAGATGCAGAAATTAAAACACTATTGATCAAGATGTTCAAGGACCTCGGTGAGGACCTCAGTAGCATAAAAAAAAGATCCAATCAGAAACAAAGGATCTACTAACTGAAATGACAGTTTGCAGGGGAACATCAGTAGAGTGGATGAAGCCAAGGTTCAAATTAATGCTCTGAAATATAAGGAACCAAGAAAGTACCGATCAGAAAAATAAGAACAAAAACTATTTCGAAAAAGGGAGGACGGTCTAAGCAGCCTGTGGGACAACTTCAAGAGATCTAGCATTCACATCAGAAGGAGCAGAGAAAGAGCAAGAAATTGGAACCCTACTTGTAAAAATAATGAAAGAAAACTTCCCTAATTTGGTAAAGGAAATAGACATCCAAGTCCAGGAAGCACAGGGAGTCCTACATAAGAAGGATGCCAAGAGGACCACACCAAGACACATCATAATTAAAATACCAAAAGTTAAAGATGAAGAGAGAATCTTAAAAGCAGCAAGAGAAGAGAGTTACCTACAAAGGGGTTCCTATAAGACTATCAGCTAATTTCTCAAAAGAAACTTTGTAGGCAAGAAGGGCCTGGCAAGAAGTATTCAAAGTGATGAAAAGCGAGGACCTACAGCCAAGATGACTCTATCCAGCAAAGCTGTCATTCAGAATGGAAGGGAAATAAAGTGCTTCCCAGACAAGTTAAAGCTAAAGGAGTTAGTTCATCATCACTAAAGCATTATCATAGGAAATGCTAAAGGGACTTATTTAGAAAAAAAATTAAAACTATGAACAATAAAATGACAGAAATACAAATCTATTAACAATTAAATCTAAAAAGAACAAACTAAGCAAACAAGACCAGAGACAGAATCATGGATGCCGAGTGTTTTGATGGTTGCCAGGTGGGAGGGGGTGGGGGAACAGGTGAGGAGATGAGGGATTAAGAAGTACTAATTGGTACAGAAAAGCCATATGGATGTAAAATATAATGTAGAAAACGGAGTCGCCAGCCCTGGCTGGGGTGGCCGAGTGGACCAAGTGCCAGCCTGCGAAGTGAAGGGTCGCCAGTTCGATCCCCAGGCAGGGCGCAGGCCTGGGATGCGGGCCAGGCCCCGGTTGTGTGTGAGAGGCAACCGATCGATGTTTCTCTCCCTCTTTCTCCCTCCCCTCCCCTCTCTCTAAAAAATAAATACATTTTTAAATCTTTAAAAAAGAAACGGGGTAGCCTAACACCTTGCTCACATGACACGTGGACATGAACCAAGGTGGTGGAGAACCGCCAGAGGGTGTGGAGGGTGCTGGATGCAGAGGGACAGAGGAGGACAACTTGGGACAGCACAATCCCAAGTTGTGTGGTAACAGCACAATCAATGAAATATGATGAAAAGTAAGTGAAATTTAAAGAAAGAAAGAAAAGCAAGCACATGGCAACAAGCAGAACCTTGCTCCACAGCCTGTCAGCGCCAGGCCTGCCTCACAATTTGTCCCAGGCCCTGCCCCCTAGTTAGGATGGGCTTGTGGCCCAGGGGCCTCTGCGCCCTGGAAGCCCAGACGTGGGGCCCCAGCACTGCAGCTGCTGGCTTCAGTCCCAAAGCCTGCAGTGGCCATACAGGGCGACGTCCCTGGGGAACAGTGTTCACGCCGTGGATTGGAAAGCCCACTGAGGGCAGAGCCTAGGACCACTGCGCGCTCCATCTGGGAGGGAGGGGCCGCCTGGAGTGTGAGTCAGGGCTGTAGGCCCAGCCCTGTCCCAGAGCGGGATCCCCTGAGCCCTCTGGCCCCACCAGTGAGGTCCGGAGCCCCCAGGCAGCCCCCCCACCCCCGTGTCCCCTGAGCCCAGAGCCCAGGGCCAGGAGCCCACTGGGAGCAGTGCCAGTGCAGCTGCGCAGCAGGGAGCAGGCGTGTCCGGCAGCGTGTAAAGCTCCGTGGAGGGGCCTGTGTCCCTCAGCCAGAGAGACAGCCTCAGCGTGGGTCCTCCAGAGGAGCGCACCTCCCCTGCCGGCGCCTCCCTGGGTCACTGTGCTGCCTTGAGCCATCTCCCTGGAAGGTGGCAGCCACTCTGCGTGACCTTGCAGAGACGAGCTGTGCACGCGAAGCAGTGCGTTGCCCAAACTGGAGGGACGAGAGCATCTTGGAGAAAAACCTTCATGGATCACGCGTCTGGAGCGCTGCCCAGAGGATTACCACCAGGCACCCGTGGCCAGAGTGACGGATGAATTGAACTCCCCCTGGGCGGGCATGGTTTTGTCCAAGAGCTTCTTAAATTAGCCCAAATTGACTCCTCACAGAATGGTGCAGGCAGAGGGTTTGGGGGCGGGGCCTCTCCCAGGAGCCCCCGCAATGTCCAGAAAACGCCCCTGAGACACCCAAGTGCCGAGGCCTCGCACCCCAGCCCAGCCTTCGGGTCCCCCGCCGTCCCCAGAGGGCGCGCCTGCGGTGGTGGCAATTATTTGTCTTCCTGTTCGCAATGAGGAGAAGCGAGCAGTTCTAAGGAAACTGGTAGATAAGAATCTTTTTTAAAACTTTTTTTTTAATCTCAGAATTCTGTTTACTTCATATTACAAGTATCGTATTCACCAATATTTTTTTCAGTTTTTTTTCTGGTTATAGTGCTTTTATGGGTTGGGTTACTGTATTTTTAAGAGGGAAGGATAGCCTTTCAAAGGCGCACACGGGCAGCGCTGGGGTTTCTAGGCCAGGGGCACGCCTGCACCCTCCTGGCCCCAGCCCTAGCGCCCCGCGGGAAACCGGAGGCCTACGTCAGCGGCCGGCCGTCAGTCCGCAGGCAGCCTGAGCCGCGTGTCCCCGCCAGCCCCACCGCCCACCCTCAGCCCGCCCCTTCCCGCACTCCGAGCCCTGGTGCTCTGCTTTCAGTCCACTTCTGAAGCTGTGCACGCCGTCTGTGCCTGTTTGGTGTAGCGTGTGTAGAAATGGCCTTTTCTCCCCGTGCCGTGTGCGTCCCTTTCACAGCCCATCCCCAGGGCGCCCTTCCTGGGGACTCTGGCTCCCTTGACAGAGCGCCCGATACGTATCTTATCCTGAGCTTGTCACATTTCACCCACTCTTTCAACAGCCACTCACCGAGTGCCCACACTCCGCAGGTCGTTGGCGTGTGGTGGTGAACGGGAGCAGAGGGTCTGAGCCCTGCGACTGTGTACAGGCACCTGAGTCTGCATCACCGAGCAGTCCCGCCCGCAGGAGGTGCCCCCGCAACACCACTGCGAGGCTGTGACTGAGCACAGGTGTGGGCGCTGCTAGGTGCTGGGGCAGCGCAGAGGCCGCAGGGCCCCACCCGCTGGGCAGGGGAGCTCAGCGTCTCGGTGCAGACCAGTGTGGTGCCCACGGCCTGTCCCGTCCCCATACTCCTCGCACTGTGTGCAGTGTCCTGGAAGAAAGCTGTCATGAGGCACGTGGCTTTGGGAAACTCCTGAAGGAGGTGCTGTGAGCTCCTGCGGGGAAGGTCTTACCCGTGGGCTGGTCCCAGCATGACAAAGGGCCACTGCAGCCACGTGGACTCCTTCTCGTCAAATGTGCGCCACTGAGCTAGCGTTGTCAGCCGCAGGCTGTCACGCCAGTGCGCCACGGAGCCCTCAGGTGGGATGTGGCAGGTGGTGCGGTGGAGCTGGAGGCTGGCCCCACACCGCTGGCAGCCGGACCCCAGCGAGCAGCTCCCGGGACAGTCTCCTCAGCAGCCTGGGCAGGCGGCCTGCGCTCCCGCCTGGGTGTGACAGCGTTCCACGAGCTCTGACCTTCGAGACAGTGACACAGCCTCTCTCCCTCCCTCTCTCTCTCCGACAGTGTGTACGGCTGCCCCTTGGCCAAGAAAAGGAAAACTCAAGACAAGCAGCCCCAGGAGCCCGCCCCGAAGCGGAAGCCGTCTGTGGTGAGAGCGGACAGCTCCTCGGTGGACGACTGCTACGAGAGCGACATGGACGAGAAGGAGGACGAGGAGGAGGAGGAGGAGGAGGAGTACTCTGAGGACGAGGAGGACGACGGGGACGGGGACCGCGAGGATGAAGAGGAGGAGGAGGACGAGGAGGAGGAGGACGAGGAGGACGAAGAGGACGAGGACGAGGAGGACGACGAGGAGGACGAGGAGGAGGATGAGGAGGACGAGGAGGACGAGGAGAACGGTAATGTGGCACGTGCTAGGGCCGGGTCTCGGGCGGGCGCCTGGGTGGTCCTCGGGGCTCACGATTGGCCGCCATGCAAGGGAGCCCCTGGTCAGGGCAGCGGAAGGACCCCTGCCCTGCCTTCACTTCCGTTTCACTTCCTTCGACCTGCGTGAGGGGCGCAGCTTGACTTCCGTCCGGTCCGCATTACTCAGACGGTCGCCCCCGAGTTGGCTGCTACGGTGACGGTGTGCACATCTGCTGGGCTCGGCAACTTCTGGCCGGGGTCAGGGAGCCCAGCGCCCCCGGGGGTGGGTGCCGTGGGACGGCTGGGGGGCCCCGCCCGTGGGTTGCCAGCGCCTTCCCTCGGTGCCACCGAGTGCCTTCACCAGGCCGCTGTCCACTCCTGCGTGCCACGAGGCGGGGCCTCTGCTCGGGGTGGCGGCCGGGACTGCGGCAGTGTGTTCAGGGTGACTCTGCTCTGTTGGGTGAGTGTCTTTAGACCAGGTGGGGGCCAGCCGGTGCCACGCATCTCGCTCAGCAGACCACTAACACCCCCCTTCAGGAGCCACCGTAGTTTGTTCCAGCAAACCCGGGCTCTGTGACACAGTCCCACGTTGTGGCAATGGCTTGCGGTCCTTACGAAGATAGTTCACCACTCACATTTACGCAGGCACCCAGACACACCTGTACATGCGTACATGTGTACGCGCAGACGTGCCTGTGAACTCTGCCATCCCAGGTCACTTTTCTTGTTGGGGCTGTGCAGGGCACGGGTGGGGGTAAAGCACACGGGCAGAGGCAGGGTGGGCCCTGGGGTCACTGAAGAGGCGGTGGGGAGTTTTGGTCTCAGGCGAGCAGTGGCCCTGGGCACTCAGGTGGGTGGGAGGCTGGAGAGTAGGCCGGCCTGGCAGGCCATTTCTGGACGCTGCGAGGCATGTGTGCCTGTGGCTGCGCTGATGCTCAGTTTGTGAGGGACCGTGGCTCAGCCCAGAGGTGGCACAGGCACCTCACTCTCAGGCGGTTTGCAGCAGCAGGCCCGCTGTGGGGTCACAGGAGCTGGCGCAGTGGACTCGCTCAGGAGAGGCTGCGTCACCATGGGGCTCCACCAGGCTGCAGGTGCTGCTCCGTGCAGGCTGGAATTCAGCCCCCGTCCCTGCTCACTCGGGCACGTTTGAAACCATGGCCCTCCAAGGGGGCGATGCGCACACTTCGCAGAAGAGCCAGCAGGGGCTGTAGTTCTCCCTGAGGGCGTGGACTCCACCGTGGGGCAGCCAGCAAAGCTGGCGACCTTTTAGCCAGTTGGAACTACCAAAGGGGACTTGGGGTGCTGGGGTGCTTCGGGGTCACAGGGCTCTTGCTGTGTGTGTGACGCACTCCCCGTGACCCAGCCTCCTGCTCCGCAGGACAGGGTGCCCACTGGCTCCCTGCTCAGGGCTTCCCGCGCTGAGTCCCAGGAAGCCGTGTAGGCCTGAGGAGCCAGCCCTCAGGGACGGGGCACCCAATCCCAGGACAGCGTCCCCTGGGGAACCGCTCCAGAGCCCAGCTCCCGCACTGGTTCTCCAGGCTTCCTGCCACAGGGAGACGTGTCCCTGGAGGGGCTCCATGAACAGCTGACCCAGGACCCGCAGGCCGGATCACGTAGAGCTCTGCCAGGTGCACTGCCCCTCCTGCGGGGACAGAAACACCCCAGGCCAGAGTCAGGAGGAGTGAGGCAGGGGCCCGGATGGCCTCTCGAGGAGACGCTCAACCGCTAGCTTTGTCTAGCTTGGCACTAGGCTCGAAAGGCACCTGTCTGGCACTCCCCTGGTTTTCTACCCTCACTGCCCAGCCTGATCTTCTGCCCAGCAGCTTGACCCAGCGCCACAGGCCCTGTCACCTCAGTGACCGTCCGCCTTTTACCTGCAGCCCGTCCACAGGAGCATGGGGCTGCACAGGTCCCCACGCATGCACGTGCGGAGTCCTCTTTCTGAAAATGGGGTTGTGCCGTGTGTGTGCAGTGGCCAGAGCTGTGGGGCACCACCTTAAAGTCCCTTGGTGCCCAATCCTGGGGCCCTCATATCCTGGCACATTTCCTCCCAGGAGAATCCAGCCTTTTCTTCAGAGAGTACCAGCCAGGCCCCTGGCCCCCACAGAGAAGCAGAGTGGCCGTGTCAGCGGGGGAGGCTCACAAGCACCCACCCAGGTGTCAGGAGGGAGCCATGCAGGCGGGATGGTGCCAGTCTCGCCGGCACCTGCGCAGTCCAGTGGTTGCCGCCCACAGACTGCAATGTCCACCGCCCAGCACCGCCTCTGCCTCCACCGCAGCTGGAAGGTGGAGTTGGTGGGGAGGTTTGTTTTACAGAGAAGAGGGTATGCTGAGCGACTGAGGTTCACAGTAGGAGCTCGCAGAGCGAGGACCCGGCACGTGGGGACCCCAGGGCCCTCCAGCGTCAGGCTGCTGGCAGTGGCGGCCAGTACGCAGGGGCCCCAGGGGCAGGGTGGGCACGGGTCACAGCTGGGGACGTCCAACGACGGCTCTGCAGGATGAGACCGTTCCCCACAAGCGGGGCTGTGTGGCGGACTGTGGACGGTTCTTCAGAGCCTGGGTCCCTCCCGTGGCTGTCAGCCGTTGAACCGCGGGGAGAACGTCTCAGGCCACGTTACGCTCTCATTTAATTAATTAAAAAGGTATTTATTGTCTGGCCGATGTTCCATAGGCTGGTCTTTTGCATGAAAATTTGTATTTTCAGAATACGTTTCAGTGTCTGCATTGATTAGCTAAAGGTTCCCTTGGCCTGAAGATAAGAGAGTTAGTATTCAGGGTCATAGATTTTTCTCACAGCGGATGTTGTGTGTGACGGGGTGAATATATTTTTGCATTCTGTGATGTCAGAGATATAGATAGGGTGGTTATTTAATGCCTAGTAAGCTAAGGTTTGTTTCCATACGTGAGCACGCACACACACGTGAATCTTTATGCACACACAGCACATGCCTGTTAGAGCAACAGATCATCCCAGGAGCAAGAACGCGGCAGCTTGCCCTGAGCTTGGAGGAACCGTCCAGTCCCGTCGCCTCCGCCGCACGACAGCCCCGCCCCCCTCGCTCTGCTCCCAGACACCCCTCCCCCCACCTCTGCACACACCCGAATCCCTTCTCTCCCCAGCAGGCCTGGCCTGCCCCACGGCTGACCTTTCAGGACAATCCACTTGCCCTTGGTTAAGTTAAAGTCAGAGGCTTCCTCTCACACCCGGGAAGTTCCTGTGGAAGGAGAGCTGGGTGCCTGTGGGAAGGGACGTGACGCACCTTTGGAAAGTGGGACACAGCTGCTCCAGCAAAGCAGGAGGAGCCAGAGGAAGGCGTGCGGGCGGCGTCCACGGGCCGCTGTGTCAGCCAGCGCCGTGCGGCCTGCACAGTCCTGGGCAGCACGTGGCCGGCCTGTCCATCTGGCCCCGGCCGTCCTCCCTGCCCTGGCCCGAGCCCGAGTGGTCGCCCCTGCATCCAGGGCCGGCTGCTGACAGGCCACGCACCGACCTTGGCAGGAAACGAGCTCCCTCTGAAGCAAACTGTAGACAAAACCCACCTGTACATGTTTCTCGCAGGAACAAACATTTTCTTTTAAAAATGGATGAAGACTCCAGAGCAGTCTTCCTTTCACACGGCTGATGGCCGGACCCTAGTCACGGAGCACCAGGACGGCCGGCGCGGGCGCGCCCGAGTTCCACGGGACAGCACGGTGGGGGCCGGCGTGCCTGCCTCCGAGTTCCCCAAGCCCCTTCACATGCCGCTCTCGTGTCGACCAGCCGATTACCCTCTCCTGTGGTCCTGCGGGGCCTGTCCCTGATGAGGGAGGCGAGCAGACATGAGACAGGCTGCGAAATCGCAGTCAGCGGAAAAGCACGCGTGGGAGACTCGGAGCGCGTGCTGGCGGGCGTGCTGGGAGAGGCTGTGCACAAGGCTGGGAGAAAACTACCATGATTTTTTATCATCTGAAACTCATCTCCTATATCCACGAAGGCATTATTTTAGGAAGGTTAGCATGCAGAATGTTGAAGTGGTGGCTCTGTTACTTCTCATTGAGTAAGTGCGGGATTAGACATTTCTAGATATCAGCCTGATAAAAATTAAACTTCCTTCATGCAAACTAATTTTGCATAACGTTATCTTACATTTTATGAATTGTCAGAAACTTCAGTACAAGCCAGAAAGCTTGCTGAGAATATACCGCCACGTACATTTCAGGATGCAAGCTACATGCATAAAATCCTGGGGAAAAGCTTTTTGATGTAATAAGAACTCAAAGATGTAAGAGAATGCTTCTAATATGTTTTATTCGATCCGTTTTCAAGGTCTGCATGAAGGAATTGCCACCGTATTTGCTTAGTCTGGTCAATTTCACTTGTATTTCAAATATTTTGCTGCAAACGTCAGAGTGTAGAACGGAGCCCAGGGGTGAGCTGTGTCTTCGGTGCTGGTTGGACACGTGTCCCGGGCAGGTCCCTGACTCTCCCACAGCCGTGTGTGTGTCCACGCAAATGTCTGGTCTGTGGGGTTTTTCAGCCACAGGGAGGCTTTAAGGAGTGACCGCCCGTAGAACCGGTGGGCGGCCGTCGTGCGTCCCTGAGGGGACTGTGCCCTGGTCTGCAGGCAGCAGGAGGCCCCGGCAGAGCCGCTGTGGGTGCAGGGAGCCCTTGAATGGCAGAGGCCGCGGATGCTCTCCGGGTGGCGGCACAGCCAACATGAGCCCAGAAACCAGCCCCCACTGCGGAGCAGGTTGGGCAGACTTGCAGGCCTGCGACTGAAGCCCAGGAGGGCCCCAGAGGGAACCGCGAGGCTCAGAACAGGGCTGGGAGTGTGTGTAGTTCACTGAAACCCTCTCCTGTGATGAGCAGAACAAGGAAGCCACTGTCTGAAGGACACAGAGCCAGGGCCGGGGGCGTGGGCACCGCTGGAGGCGGCCAGGATCCTCGGAGACAGATCTGAGAGGTGGACACCCCTCTTCTCGCCCAGGTCTGCCTGGCTGCCCCACCTGCAGTGTCTCATCCTGAGGCCCCTGCCACAGCTGTGCACGGGTGGCCACGCCTCTCCCTGCTGTGGGGATTGAGGAACGTCCCCTGGAGGCTCCGAGGGGCAGGGGCCCCAAGGGGCCTCCCTCCTCCCCAGGCAGGAGGGTGGGAAAGGTGGGCTGTGCGGCCCCCACGCAGGCACACAGCTGGGCTGAGACAAAGCGCCTGAACTGCGTGTCATGAGGGTCCCTCAAGGTGATGGACAGGGTGCAGGTGGTCAGTGCTGGCACGCGTTGCAGCTGCTTCCGTTCATTTAAAACACTCTGCTAACTAAATATTTTTTCACAACCAACAGGAAAATTATATGTCAGTTACCAATAATTCATTTTAAATAACATGTAAGACATGGGGTATTTCCTAGCCTATGAAAACGCAGCTCAGACACTCTCCATGGGCAACAGCACAGTGGGGGCCGCTCCCCTGGTCCAGCAGCAGAGCCATGCGTGTGGCCTGCGGCGGCGGAACCAGCCCTAGAGCTGGGGCAGCTGAGGGACTGGCTGTGGCGAAAGGTACCCTGTGGCCTCAAAGGGGAAAGTGGGCCAAGGAGCAGTTGTTTGGGCCATGTAGGAATCTGTGGAGCAAGATGAGACTGGAGTGGACGCGGGAGAAGAGAGGGGCCTCTCTTGGGACCCACAGGTGGCTGCAGAGGCGGGCGCATAGCCTGCCTGGGGTCTCCCCACACAGTGTAAACTAGGAACCGAGGGTGAGGACAAATGTGTGCAGAGAAGGCCCGATAGTCCTCACTCAGCACCCAGGGTCCCAGCTGCAGCCACGCGGCCCTCGAGCCGAGGTACAGAGGGGCCAGGCTCCCTCCCGCCCGCTGGCCTGCGCCGATCCGCAGGGACACGTCCTCACTCCAGCCTGCTGTGTGGCAAGGCCAGAGTCCCCTTTCCTGCTTGAGTGACAGACACCTTCCTAATTGGGTCTTTCCATTTCTTGGGCAATTTATGTTTGAATCATACCGTTGGATGATGCCCAGGACACCCCTGAGCTCTGGAAAGGGGGGAAGTGGTGGGAGAAGACCTGGGCTGGTGAACAGGTGACATGCCGGGCTCACCAGCCTCAGGGCAGACGGGCTGCACCAGATCCCGGCCCCATTTCTTCCAGGGGAACATTGCAGCCACCTTGCCTCTGGTCGTTCCAGCACTGATGTCCTGTGACCCTGACCAGACCAGGCTGGCCTGGAGAAGGTGGCCCTGTCAGGGCAGGGATCCAGTCTCAGTCGGGCCGTTCAACCTCCAGGAGCCCAGCAGCCCTCCCGCATTGTCCCTGCGGACAGGTGCCATCTGATGCGTCCCTGTGACACTGAGGCCAACAGCACCGACCAGTGGCTGGAGTTAGACGTGGGGCAGGGAGGCGAGGGAGGGGCTCACCCGATGCTTCCGGCAGCCCCCTCTGCTCCACCCTCACCCTCAGGGTTCTCCTGTAGTTCTTGCTGAGTGTGAGGGGCCTTGGGGGTCCTCACTGCCCATATTGGGGCAAGGAAGACCTCAGGGGACTCTGCCTGGGTCCAGGGCTCTCCGCTTGCAGAAGGGCTGTGCCCAGGACACACCCTCCCAGCCCTCTGCCCAGCCCTGCCACCTCCGCCGCCCCTCCCGCATCCCAGGGGCCAGGAGTCAGGGCCGTGCCCTCTGAGTGACCAGTGCAAGTTCTCCTCCGCCCTCCCTGCTCTCCACGTCGGAATGGATCTCGACTCCACTCATCGGGACCTGAGTGGAGAGGGCTGACAGCCCACACGTTCCCCCAGCTGAACGTAGAGCTGGATCCTCAGGTCATGAGGGCAGTGACGGCAGCCATCGCCCCTCTGCGAGCCTGGGCACAGGCGTGTGCAGGAGTGAGGAGCTGGGCTGGAAGACCCT
The DNA here is from genome assembly GCA_004026585.1 of Noctilio leporinus. Taxonomy (NCBI): domain Eukaryota; kingdom Metazoa; phylum Chordata; class Mammalia; order Chiroptera; family Noctilionidae; genus Noctilio; species Noctilio leporinus. The sequence continues at coordinate 76,305 of PVIW01004077.1, read as the reverse complement.
CCAACCCTGGTCGGCGAGAGAAGCAGCCCTGGACCCCGAATCCTAGGACTGTCACTGCTCAGCAGGTTGGCATGAGGAGAGCAGGTGCCCGCAGGGGCTCCCGCTGTTCCCTGGCAGAGGGGACGGTGGGCCTCACTCACCTCTCAGCACCGCCAGAGCACAGAACGAGGACAGGCAGCCACGTGCCATGAGATGGGGACTGGCCGTCTGATTCCCAAGCTCGTGGCTTCGCTGCCCGCACCCGGAGGGCCCTGTCGCTGTCCTGAGGAGCGGTGCCTGCAGCGCATGCCGCGTTCTCGTCAGTTACGTCTGTTAACCGTGTCTGCTTAGACTCTAAATGTTCCCAGACTTCTGCCTTTACCTAAATGAGGAATGTTGGAATCTACTTCTATAATCAGAACAGCACGTGTCTAACACCATGGCAGTGAGGTCGGCCCTGCGCGCTGCGCCCTGCGCACTGGTGGAGGCTGCAGGAGTTTCTCCCTGGGCGGCTCCTGCGCCGTCGGTCTGCCTGGCCGTGGCCGCTGGGAATGGCTGCCAGGAGCAGTGGAAACACAGGCGGGACTGGATCCTGCGGAAGCCGAAAGCTGTGTCTCCGATGTCTCCGTTGGACACAGGCGCAGAACGCAGCACCTGCAGGTGCAGGTTCCAGCCCACAGAGCTCCAACACGTCCATTCCAGCCTTGGAGGTGGGGAGCAGACGTCCTGCACAACGGCATGTTTTGTTGTGGTTGAGGAAATTATTTTGGTTTTCTGATTACAGATGTTGAGCCTGGACTGTTTGTAACACGGGGACTCCCTTAGGAGTCAGTGCTCCGTGTGTAACAACGGTACAAGTAAGGTTGGTTGCTGGTGACGAAAACAAACGGGCGCATGAGCTCTGCCACCCTTCTGTTTCGGCTCAGTCTCCCACCTGCAAGTGGCCCGAACACGTCACTGCCACGTCCCCCCATGCAGGGTCCTCGTGGCCACCGCAGCGGCAGACACCTAGGGTGGCTACAGCAGGTGGCCCCCTGCAGGTGCGCCACCGCGGTCTGGTGCGGGCCACTTGGCTCTGGTGCAGGTGTGGGTGGCATGGCCTCAGGCGACACCTGGGGCCCGTGACCTGGGGGGAGCACCCCTGCAGTGGCTGTGCAGCCAGGCACCTGCACCCCAGCCGGCCCTTGCCTGCACAGGTCCCTACCCGTGGGCTGCTCTCCTGGCGTCTGCACCAGGGCCTGCGCCCCGGGAACTGCTGCCCCTGCAAGGCCTCGTGCGGCACACCCGGCGGGAGGGGCCACGGCAGGTCACCAGTGGCAAGCTAAGGACTGCGACCTCTGCTTCCGGCTCGCTCTGATGTGGCCTGCGGGCCTCACTGAGGCTCCAGGCAGGAGAGCGCAGTGGGGGTGCCTCTGCGCCCTGGTTTCCAGCCGGGGAGACCCCTCCTCAGCTTGTTTGCAGCCCCTCCCCCATGTGAGGACACGTGATGTTGGGTTCAGCATGCTTGGGAGAAGGTGTCTGCTTACCCACCGCGTGACAGGTGGCCCTCCCCGTGGTGGGGAGGGGCCAGGGTGGGGGAACTGGAAGCCCAGAGAAGACAGCAGAGGCTGCAGAAATCACGTCCACCAAACAAAGTCCGTAGGAAGCACAGGGACCCTTACAGTGCCGTGCGGTGCGGATTGCTGCCACTTCCAAGTGCAGCCTTCCCTGTAGTGTAAAGCGCAGGCACGCAGCCCAGGGGCCTGTCTCCCTGCTCCCGCTGGCCTTCCCGGGCTGGAGGTGGAGGTGCGAGGTCCTGGCTGGCACAGAAGACGGTCGGCTCGCCTCGCTGGGCTGTGGCATCTGCTTTGGCCCCGATTCCGAGGCTCCGAGCGGCACACCTCCCTTGTGTGCAGACCACCGCTCGCTCCCCCGGGGGCTCTGCAGGCATGTGCAGGCCACAGAGTCCGGAGTCTGACGCTGCCTCTCTGATCGCAGCTCGTAAATGTACAAACCACGCCAAATGAGAGGAGAATGTAACTTGTTTCCTTAACAACTTCTGCAGAACAGGCCGCCCCAGCTCTTAAAGCTTCAGGGGCCCTGGGCCAGCGGCGTGTCAGAGGTGCCGCCTTGACCGTCTGTGGCTGCTTCCGCCTCGCGCTGCCTTCCAGGACGCACACCCTCGTGCCCATGAAAGCAATTTCTAGGCTCATCCAGGAGAGACTGTTTTTGTTTCAGTTCGTGCTGCCCTGTGGCGAACACGTGGCCCATGTGATTTGCTGGCTTCAGAAGGAGGTGTTGGTTCTTGCGGTGGTCTCGGGAAACCGTGCCTCCTGTGGGGACCTGGCCAAACCCCGGCCCGGCCCGGCCCTCAGCCAGCACCCTCCTCCCTTCAGCGCATTATAACCCCCAAGTTCTTCTTCACCCGGTTTTTTAATCATAGACACAAAGAGCAGGTGTGGCATGTCATTAACCAGATCCAGTTAGGAGGGCACCGTGAGGGCCCTGGGTTACTGCCCAGGTCTGCGTGTGCACAGCACGTGTCCCGCGTGCCCCGCAGTGCAGAGCAGGGTGCGAGTCAGGTGAAACACAGGTGTTCATGCTGTTTTAACAGTCTTTTTAAAGATTTTATTTTTTTATTTTTAGAGAGGGAAAGGGAGGGAGAGCAGCATCAGTGTGTGGCTGCCTCTTGCACGCCCCCAATTGGGGATCCGGCCCACAACTCGGACCTGCGCCCTGACCAGAAATCAAACCAGCGACCCTCTGGTTCACAGGCCAGCGCTCAGTCCACAGAGCCGCCTCAGCCAGGGCTAGCGTGCTCTTCTTTAGAAAACACGTTTCCTAAGGACTGTTTTCAGCCCAGGTGGGACACTGCTGCCACCAGCTCGCCGGAGCCCGGCCACTGCTGTGTGGTGGGCGAGGGGTCTGTGCTGGGGGTGGTGCCCCTGCACCCACTCACCCGGCCTGCTGGCCAGGCCTGAGCCCCGCAGGCCTCCGACCCCCGCTGACACACTGACCCAGGGACGCGGCCGGTCAGCTTGCTTCTCGGCGCTTCGGGGCGTTCCTGTGGCTTTGCGGTGGGTGCACCCTGGTAAACTCCCCGAGGGACCCGAGTCAAATCGTTCTTCCCTCGGCCCCGACGTGTTCTGCTGGTGCTGAAGGCCCCTGTCAGAGGGGCCCCCCAAGCCCACCCTCCCGTCCCCAGCCCCCGGCGGAAGCACGTTCGGAGCATTGCTGGGAGTGAGTGGAAGCAGGTGAAGTCCGTGGATTCGCAAAGTCCACTCACGGGAGGGATAGAAAGAACGAGTTTGCATCCAGTTGGGCTGCAAGTGAAGGAGGCCGAGAGAAAGAGGCCAGTGTCAGAGTTGAGAAGTGGTGCGAAGGTGGCACTTCCCGGGCGGGCTTGCAGGTCAGGGGAGAGGAGGGGCCGTGGCGCGCAGTCAGCCCGCTGCCCCGCGGCCGCCACTGCACTGCGGGTTGTAGCCACTGTCCTCTTTTCTTCCTTGTCCTTGTCCTTATCGCCCCTGCAGAAGGCCGCCCGGCGAGCTGCCACGGCAGCCGGCTGCTGCAGGACGCGGACAAGGGCGACGAGGACGGCGAGTACGACAACTACGACGAGCTGGTGGCCAAGTCGCTGCTGAACCTGGGCAAGATCGCCGAGGACGCCGCCTACCGGGCGCGCACCGAGTCGGAGATGAACAGCAGCGCGTCCCACAGCCTGGGCGGCGAGAGCGAGAAGAGCGGGAGCCTGGGCCGCAAGGCCGAGCTGAGCCTGGACCTGGACAGCGACGTGGTCAGGGAGACGGTGGACTCCCTGAAGCTGCTGGCGCAGGGCCACGGCGTGGTGCTGGCCGACGGCGTGAGCGACAGGGGCTACGCGGACCCCGCGCCACCCCCCGACGGCCGGGACGGCGGCTACGCGAGGCTGGGGAAGGGGGCCCTGAGCGGCGGGCTGGCGGACAAGCTGGTGGAGGAGAGCGAGGAGGAGGCGTGTCTCAGCAGCCTGGAGTGTCTGCGCAGCCAGTGCTTCGACCTGGCCCGCAAGCTGAGCGAGAGCAGCGCGCAGGACCGCGGCGCCCTGCAGAGCGCCAGCGCCCGCCCGCACGTGCGGCCGGAGGACGCCGTCCCGGGGAGGACGCCCGACAGGAGCTACTCCGACATGATGAACCTGATGCGGCTGGAGGAGCAGCTGAGCCCCAGGCCCAGGACTTTCTCCAGCTGCGCCAAGGAGGACGGGTGTGCGGAGAGGGAGGACGACGCGGCGTCCGTGGGCTCGGACCGGTCTGAGGAGGTGTTCGACATGACCAAGGGGAACCTGACCCTGCTGGAGAAGGCCATTGCCCTGGAAACGGAGAGAGCGAAGGCCATGAGGGAGAAGATGGCCCTGGAGGCCGGCCGGCGGGACAGCACGCGGTCCTACGAGGAGCAGTCGCCGCGGCCGCTGCCCGGGGAGGAGCGCAAGCCCAAGCCCAGCGACAGCCACGTCAAAAAGCCATACTATGGTAAAGGTAATGTTTCTACCTAACGCGTAGCCGGAGCACACGGTCGGCCGTGGCCACAGCTCGCCGGCCTGGCGCCCCGTGGGCCCCTGGCGCTGTTTCTCAGGGCTGGTTTCTGGGCGCTGTCCCAAGGTTCTGTGTCTAAGACCGACGCGTCTGCCTGGGGGACGCCCAGGGCAGCTCAGGCCACTTTGTCAGAGCAGACGGGCACAGGCTGTCTCGGTGGAAGACACATGTCTTAGCAAGAAGGCTCGGAGCGGGACACACCCCGGATAGAGGCGATGGGGACGAGCCCAGGGGTCTTCGAGACGACCTTGTCGGAGAGGCCAGGGCTCCCGTACCAGTCGGCCACCAGGGGAAAGTGAGTAGGTGACATCAGATTTCTAAAATTGTCATCCAGTGGCAGTGACTGAAAAAGCCCCCATAGGAAACATCCCCAGGAGAGACTGAGCAGGAATGGACGGTGGGTGACTAGGGTGAGGGCAGCAATTGCACGTCTGTTGCTGTCAGGTCGGCAGTGACGGCAGCGCGCCCTGCGAGGCACAAGTTCCAACAGCCCAGCAGCCGCTGCTCCCCGGCTGTGTGCGCTGCGGGGGCACCGGGGTGCTTGCTTTGACGTACCCCAGAGCCACCCAGTGGGGGCAGTTTGGCGGGTTTCTGCGTGTGATGCCTGGGAGCACATGCTTCCTGTAGCCTGAGCGGCCGCCGCTCCCACCGTGGCCCTCGGAGGCCGGCTGTGGCTTCCCCTCACGCGGGCGGTAGCGCTGTCCCCTCTCTGCGACACTCTAAGAGCTAGGTGAGAAGCAAGGTCAGGGACCAAACCAGTGATTCCTGAAATCCTTGCTCATGAGCACCAAACAGACCCCTGCCTTTTATTCCGCTCTTTTCCTCTTCAAAGCTGAGTGTCCTTGCAGTGGATCTGACCTGAGCGTCAGGAACTTGCTTTGAAAAGCAGTTGCTGCGTGAATGTCACATGATCAGAAAAGCCATCGCCTCTGTCGGGACACGGTGTGTGGTCCCCTCTCCATGTGTGCGCACGGGGCCTCGCAGATCCACATCCCAGCTGACACAGGCCTGAGCCAGGGCCCTTGGGCGCTGACCTGGGTGAAGCAGGAGGTGGATCGATGATGTGGGGGCAGCGCCTGGGTGGCACCTCGGGGTGGCAGGCCCGGCAGACGCAGGGGAGCGCCAGGCCTGCTCCGCGTGAGCCTTGCGCTGTGATTAGTCTGTAAAACAAGGTTAGCTGGATATCTGAGACTCGTGCCTCCACGTTTTGGGGAGAAAGGGGTGCCCCCGGCCTGCTCAGCGCTGGCGCGGGCTCTGGGAGTGGAGCGCAGGACGCAGGTGTGGGCGACGCTCTCCGCTCCCTGTGACTCCTCTGAGCCCAGAGCTCCTTGTGGCTTTTGACTCGTTTTCTTTCGTGATTGTTGTTCTGGTTTGCTTTTGTTTTGTTTTGGTAAGTGGAGTTCCACGTGCTTGCTCCCCTGAGTAAATGGGGGTGGGGTGGGCACGGGCAGTGGACGCAGAGAGGTGCTTTTTCCCTGACATGGGGGAGGGCTGGGGGTTCGGGCTCCGATGAGCTGGGAAGCAGGGCTCCTGCCTTCGCCCCGTTTCCCAGCCCCCCTTCCTCTGAGAGCAGCGCGGCTTTGCCTTGTCAGCATGTTCCACATCGTCCCCCAGTGTCTCTTAAAGATGTGAGTAGGTAGGTCAGAACCAGGTCAATGCGGCCGAGCAAGGGCGCCAAAGTGGGCAAAGGGGTTAACGCCCTTCCTCGGAACAGAAGCGTGGTATCTTAGCAGCGTGGCTGGACAGGCTCTTACAGCTCTGCTGCTGAAGGCGAACCGCCCTCATCCACGCCCAGCCTTCTCCGGATGATTAAGTGGCAAATGAGTACCCTTCCCAAAGCCCTGGGCTGAAACCAGGGGCCCAACACGGGACTCCCAGCGTCCTCTGCACCCCCAGAAAGGGGGTTGGGGACAACTCAACCGGCCACACGTTTCTGCTAGATGACGTTGGAGGTTTGCTGTGGAATCGTTGGTCCGTTTGTTTGCCTGGTGGTTTTGTGTTTGCTCCAATGTTTGCCTTCAGGATGAGCAGGGAGTGGAAGAAGCAGGAAGCAGGGGAGGTTGTGGGGAAGGCGAGGGGCCCCGGGCCCCGGCTCACGTCTCGAGGAGAGGTTATGTCCCGTTGTCTCCAGGCCCGAGACAGCCTGAGCCCCGCTGCGTTCACCCAGGTCTGCGCTGGGCGTCAGCGCGCTTTCCGAAGCTGAGTGTCCCGTGTCCTGGTGGAGGAAGTCGCTTAACGCCAGCTACAGCCGTACCTTACCTTTTCCCCTCCGAAAGCCGTTTACGTTCAGCTTGTGATTCTACATTACTTTAGGTTACGACCCCAACATTTTTCTTGGAAGCTGTTACTGTGCACTTTTATGTTTAATTAATCACACCAGTTACCGTGGAACTTCTCGCAAGGCAGGAAGAGGCTGGGCCGGGGTTTGCGTGTGTGAGGGACGCCCCTCCAAGGCACCTAGAAGCTGGGCTCTCAGCAGCACGCGCAGGTCTGTTTCGGGTTCCCACCCACAGACGGTGGCAGGAAGTAGCTGTTTCGGGCGCACGTCCCCGGTGCCAGCGCTGGTTAACGGGACTGCAGAGCCTGAAAGAGACACATTATGTAGACTCAAGGGCCAGCTAAACAGGGAAGAGCCTTTTAAAGAGACATAAACATGTCTACATCATCCTGAAAACTCTGTTTATTCATTTACGTGAATGACTTAAGAAAAAGTCAATAACCTTGGTTAAAAGGTTTTAAACCAACCTTTTTTCTTTACGTAAAATGAATTCTTAAGCAAAAGTTTAACATGTATTTTTCAACAATCATGATTGGCTTGATGAATAAGATGCTGGTATTAAAATGCTAACTCCCTGAAGAGGTTCTAAGCATAGCGGTCCCTGGACCGTCTGCACAGCTGGTTTCCAAGCCCGGCTCAAACTCTTGGTCCCTGTGGTCGCAGTGTCATCTTGGAACTGTTTCTGCAGTTATTTGCTGCACAGTTTTGAACTGGGGTTAGTTCTGGGTGCAGAGGTCATTTTTGAGCGATGCCCTTGCCTGTCTGCCTCTGCCCCTGGTCCCCCTCGGAGCTGCCACGCCTGAGTTGCTCTCTGGGACAGTCTGACTGCAGCCCCACCCCAGGCCAGGCCACTGCTGGGTCCTTTGCCTACAGTGTCTCCTGCGAGCCCATCATACCCTCAAAAAACCCACGTTAATGCGCCACAAGCAGCACCGTGAGCCCGGGCCCGTAGTGCGGCGCTCCGAGCCCTCCATCAGGCGCGAGCTGCCGGGAGCCCCTGAGCGGCCCACCCCAGGGCCCGGCTTCCCACACCCCGCAGCCAGCCGTGGGGACGTCCATTCTCAGAGGAGGCCACGCCGCGGCAATTTCTATCGACTTTCTTGAGCACATCATATAATACATGAGAAAACCATGTAACACATGGGGAAACCCGGAAGGGTCTGGGGAGTGGTAGTCTTGTTTCCTTTAGCACAGAAAAAAAAAACTATTTTATGATTCACGATGGCACTGTTTAAGGTCAACAATCACCTGAAACTAAAGATCTACACAAAAACCTGTTGCCACAGCCCGTCTCCTGATACAGCCTTATTTCTCTGTGTATTGAGGTCTCTTCAAAGTGTGAAATGATCACATTTGTCTCCAGGGGGTAAAGAATTCACGCTCTTGACACCTGTTGTCACTTTTAGATCCCTCGAGAGCAGAAAAGAAAGAGAGCAAGTGTCCGACGCCAGGCTGCGATGGAACCGGCCACGTGACCGGGCTGTACCCGCATCATCGCAGCCTGTCCGGATGCCCGCACAAAGATAGGGTCCCTCCGGAAAGTAAGTGCCGCCCGGCCCCCGCACACACACCCGCGCTGTCTCCCGTCTCTCTTGCCTTGTCATCTCCATCCGTTCCGAGGGCACTGGTGCCCTGTGGGGGCCGGCGGGCTCTAGCCCTGGTCATCTGGCGGGCGGTGTGTCCTCGGGACTCTAGGATGGAACACGACCCCGCTCCCTCTGCCCCCAGTGGGCAGGCGCGGGTGCCTGGCCTGCTGTCCCCACCCGTCCTCAGGCTGCAGAACTGAACGTGCACAGCCCGCCGCCCGCCGCCTCGCAGCACAGGGCGGGCGTGGGCCCTTAGCAAAGCCTCACGGGGCCTCCTGCCCCAGCACCCGGACCTCTGCGTAGCTGTGGAAGGCTGCTTCCCCGCATTTTTTTTTGAAAACCATTTCATGCCACAGCTGTCTCAACAGTTCTACGTAGTAAAATCTGACATCAGGAGGTTATGGCGGGTGGGTTTTGTTCCCACACATTTGTTTTAATCAGTTAGGTTTTAAGTGTTGGAAAACAACTACATTTCCCTTAGGAGTGACCCAAAGAACACCTTGTCTGTCTTCCTCGCAGCACATGAAGTATGCCGAGCGCCTTAAACAATCAGAACTGGTTGTGCAGGAAAGCAGCCCATTCTCAGAGATAACCGTACGCCCTTAGAACTTGAGTCTGAGGGCTCTGTGTCTGCCACACGGCTGCTGGGGAGGAAAAGGGGGTCACTGGGCTTGAGACAGGACGAGAAGACCAGCTGGCTGGGGGGGCTGGGAGGCAGGTCCGTCAAACCCAGAGAAGCTCCTGGTGGTGGCAGCTTCGCACGCAGGCTCAGCGGCACATTTCCAGGCGAAATAGATTTAGAAGCCGCTGTGGCTCCAGGTTTTCAAATGGCTGCTGCAAATACCAAAGCCAGGCCCCCTGCAGGACCAGACAAGGGGGCGCGGATGCCGGCAGCTCTGCTCCACGTGTCAGCTGCCCCGAGAGACGTTGCGTGGCTGCAGCGGCGTCCCTCAGAGCCTGGTCTCGGCGTGCGCACAGCCCACCCTCGTCAGGCCCTCTGGGCCCGCAGGCGGTGCTGGCCCTTTTTCAGGGGAGGGAAACGAGGCGTAGGTCCCATCACCTTCTTTCCTGGCCAGTGGAGGACACTCAGTACTTTGAGACCAGCGTGAGCCGGTGCTCGCTTGCCTGGCTGGGTAGCTGTGCGGGAAGCCGGCCCCAGCAGGTGAGTGCCGAGCCTGCCCGTGTCCGTGTCCGCTGAGCCGGGTCTGGCCGCCGGCGTGCTCACCAGCTCAGGGCGTGGGCAGGAGCCCACTCCTCCGCTCCCTCACCTGCAAGGTGGGGCTTAGGACCACGCCCTGGTGGTTTAAGAGGAACAGCCTCTCTATGCCATCTTCTTTAAGGCGTAGATTTTTGTCTTCAAAACAGATCAGTGTCTTCTCATGGCTGACAATTCTCCTGACTCCGTATTTCCACAGGAAAGTCTAAACGCAGCAGCAGTAGGGACCGTGCTCTGACCAGTCGCATGTTGACGAGCTCATGCACGCCGCACCAGGTCTCCCCTGGGGCAGGGCAAGTGGGGACTCCCCTCTGACATGGGTCCCACAGACGCCCCCACTGCTCCCACGTAATTCCTTACAGCACCATGCGATGTCAGAAAGTCACACTCCGGTGAAGCCCATCAAGTAGTCCGCAGCCCCAGTTGGCAACACGCTGTGTGAGAAGCAGAGGCCACACCACTGACCGAGACCCCCGCTCTGGTCCTCTGACAGCCCCACCTAGGCAGGGCGCTGGCACAGGCAGCCGTGACCTCTGCAGACACCCCCCGAGGCCCCCGGGGCCCACAGGCTGCACTGGTGCCCTGCTTCAGCGGTCCAGTGTGAGGGAGAAGGACCTGCAGCAGTTGCTGGAAGCAGCAGGAATAGCCCACACCAGAGACCCGGCCCGAAGCAGGCAGGCGGGGGTGAGCGGGTCGGGGGCAGGTCAGGCAGCATCCCCAAGTCAGGTGGGCAGGGCTGGGGGATGCCGACACAGGAGAGGACGGAAGGAAGGATGGGGCCCCAGGAAATAGCGAGCACAGCCGCTGGGACAGAAGTGCCCCACTTGCCCAGCAGGCTGTTGGCAGGAAGGTGGAGGGTCTGAGCCTGTCAGACGTCCTCTACACAGGGCGAGTGGACGCCGTGGTGCAGCTGCCCAGGCAGGAGGCACAAGTGGGAATTTAGGACCTGGAGGCACAGGAGGCAAAGAGCAGGAGGAGAGGCAAGTGGAGAGAAGCCAGAGGGAGCCGGGAGGGACGCACACCTGCTGGTGCCTAAGGGAAGGGGACCCTTGAGGTCCAAAGGAACCCCTGAGAAAGACAGGACAGGGGGAAGGAGGGCAGCCCACGGGGTGCGGACACAGAGGTGGCTCAGATGCGGGATGAGGGTGGTCCCGTCCCTTGGGGGGCAGGGACAGAGGTGCCTGCACCACGGACGTGTGTGAAACGGTCAGCTGTCTGCAGGACATCGAGCATAGCAGGAAGACGTGGGTTCACCTGAGAGCAGCTGTGTCACGCAGGGTTTGTGTGACGTAACAGGGGTGAGGAGGCAAGAGAGTCAGGAAGGAGGGACGTGGGTGAGCAGGACCTGGGCGCAGGGTGCGGGGAGGCAAGTTTGAGTGCAGGGAAGAGCTCCCCTGGGAGGGGCAGAGGCCCAGGCAGCCGGGCCAGTGTCCCCCGGCGGAGGAGCCCTGGGACCGCCTCCCGGCCAGGCCCCACACAGAGCCAGCCCCAGGGTGCTGCTCTCCCGGCCTGGCCGGGTGGGTGGCGAGCACTGCAGCGGAAGGGGGACCGACGGGGGCGGAGGCGAGGGGAGGGCTCCGCAAGAAGCGCAGGTACGAGAGAGCAGGCATCGCACACGCTGCAGGACGGGAGGTTGCTCTAGAAGGAAAAGCCTGCAGAAAGTGGACCCTGTGACCCGCCCGGCAGCCTTGTTGGAGGAGCCCCCTTTCCCCCTGCCCTGCCCCGGGCGAGCCTCAGGCCCTTTCAGGCCGCAGAGTGGCGCCCTGGGAGGCGGGCCGGTCGCGAGGCCAGTGTGCGGGCCGCTGCTCCGCTGCTCACGCCCACCCGTCCCCTTCGCTGAGGAGAGAGCCCCGTGGCCACCCGGGCACAAAGTTGCCAACGGCAGGCCGTCCGCTCGGTGTGTGGCCCTGAGGGCGGCGTGGCCCCCTCCGTGGCTCACGGGAGTGGCCCAGCACTGCCGGTTCCAGACAGAAAGTCCTTATTTAATTCATTCTCCATAACAATAAGGTCCCTCTTCACCTGTGACTGCGGTGCCTTCGTGATGCCGTGCGTTTCTGAAACAGCGGCACAGGCTTGGGTTTGGCAGCAGATCAGGGCCCTGGATTCCCTGCCCCGCCAGTACCGGCCCTGGCGCAGCAGCCCCACTGATGCCACTCAGACGAGGCGGAGACCCGTCTTCCCAACCACGCCCATCCCCGCGCTGCGGCCGTGTCCGCCCCGTCCCTAGAGTGACAGCTTGTATCTGGCCTCCTCCTGGGTTTTAATGCTGCGCTGTTTTCTCTGCCTCTCCCTGTCAAGTTCTTGCCATGCACGAGAATGTTCTCAAGTGTCCCACTCCGGGCTGCACAGGGCGAGGGCACGTAAACAGCAACAGGAACTCTCACCGAAGGTAAGCCTGGCGCACACGCCTCACCGCGCCCCACCCGCGGCGAGGCCCCTGGGGGCGGGCGGCGAGCCGCTCCTGTCCCGGGAGGGCAGAGGCTGTGGTCCTGTGGCTCCCGGGCACTCAGGCTCAGATCCCTTTCCTGAAGACGGGTTTTAGTGGCCTCACCCCCTGGAAGGTGCCCTCTAGGGACAGCATCAGAGACGGAGCCAAGGAAAGAATGCGGGGAAGGCTGCGTGTCCTCCAGGAGCGGGAGGGCGGGACCGCGTCCCCTGAACCGGGCACAGGGGGCTAGAGCGCAGGAGGGCTGTGGAGCACAGGGTGCAACATGGAAGCCCTGGCACAGGCGTGACGTCACCAACCAGGAGCAGATGTCAGGGGAGTGTGGGCCTGGTGGGCAGGCCTCTCCGGGCCAGGCTGTCCTCCTGCTCTGGGCAGGCCCCATCTTCCCCTCCTCCCCGACCTTTGAAGTTGCGTACCACTCAGTCGGGTACATTTTCGGAGAAAGCAGTTCCGTCTCCCAGCTCCTGTAAAACCACCTCTACCTGGAGGAAAGCACCCTGGGCTTCCCTGGAAGCCTTGCCGTGCTGGCTGGTGAATTTGGTTACTTGTGCTTAGCGGGTAATAAAACGAACAGCGAGCCCTTCCGAGAGCCCTTCAGCTTCTCCATCCCACCCATTCGCACGGGCACATGGGCCGAGGGCCTCCTAGGCCTGCCCTCCTTGGCGTGTGTGTGACTGGGGGTAGCAGACAGTGTGGGTGCAGAGGAGCAAGCCTGGGGTCTCCTCCATAAGGACTCAGCCCCAAAACACTCCCAGCGGCTCCTGAGAGGGGCCTGCTACCCCTTCTCCCCTGGGGGAGGGCTGGCCCAGACGTACATCTGACGTCACTCAGAACCTTGCTTGCTCTCTGGACAGCCTGCCCCGGCGGTGAGCCCCTGCCCCCCAGAAACTGCGCGTGCCGCAGAGCAGGGCCTGTGTCCAACATGGGAACGTTGCGGAGCTCGGAGCTCGTTAGCTGCCTCAGGGACTGGTGGGGTGCACTGGACACAGGGCGCGGCCAGCAGCACCATCTGCTGGAGACAAGATGGGACACGCCACCGGGAAAGCTTGCTCCGTTTGGGAAACAGCCCCGCACCTGCTTGGGGTCCGGCTGTGGGGCTAGGGTGGGGGGACCGGACCGGTATGCTGCAGAGCTGTCTGGAAGGACCACTGAACCCTCCTGTCATTGCAGCCTCTCTGGGTGCCCCATCGCTGCTGCGGAGAAGTTAGCAAAGGCCCAGGAAAAACACCAGAGCTGCGATGTGTCCAAGTCCAACCAGGCCTCAGACCGCGTGCTAAGGTACCCGGCAGAGCGTGCCCGTCTCCTGAGCTGTGTCCGCAGGCAGCCCTCGCGCGGGCGCAGGATGGGGCGGGAGGTGACGTCACGCTCAGGGACAGCGGTGGTGCGAGAGGTCGCAGTGCTGGCGGTGACCCCAGCTGCCCCGGCCCAGGCGTGGCCCCGGGAGGGCAGGAGGGCAGGACTGCATGCACCTCCCTGGGTCTCCTCCACCCACAGTAAGTGGTTTAAAGGAGAGAAGCGGATGGGACTGTGTCCGGTTTTCTTTCTGCCGTTTCATGACTCTGTGACTGCTGGGGAAAGGGAAGCGCTCCAGGTTCATGAGCTGCTGGAGGAAGTTTATCTTCAGTGAGTCAGGGGGCCAGAGCGCCATCCCTCAGGGCAGCGCCAGCGCCTTTGCAGAGGCCCCCAGGGCTTCTCCACAGGAGCCCTCCCCTGCGGGACCTCCTGCTGCCCCCAGCGTGGAGGGGGCAAGTTCTCTGCCCCCAACTTCCTCTCTTGGGGATGGACCGGGAGAGACTCAGGCTGCAAGTGCAGAGCAGCCGGGAGGGCAGAGGCACCTGAGCCTTACTTGCAGGTCCGGGTCAGCCGCATCTCCGCATCTCCGCACGGCCGGGCTGCTCATCCCAGGAGCACCGCCCTGATTGTCACCTCATCTGCTTCTCAGCTCCCAGCAGGAGCGCCAGCCGTGCCTCCCTGGGGAGGCCGCTGTGAGGGCACCAGCCCTGGTTGAGCCAGGCACCAGGCGCCTGTGGAGCCACTTAGGGGGTCACTGTGGTGAGAGCGCTAATCTTGCCTCTGCTGGCACTTTCCTCGGACAGGTCGCAGGGCGCCGCTCCCCCGCTGGGCTTGCCTGCAGGGGTCTCAGCAGCCCTGACGCCCTCTCTCGCCCCCAAGAGAAAAGTCAGTCTTTGCAGAGAATGCAGAATATTTAAATGGACAAAAATTAGAAAAGCCACCTACACTCGGAGCCTTCAGAGGGCCCCTCCCTGGGATTTGCTGTGCATTCTTCTAGACTGCTCTCTGTGCGGGCACCTGTCACCTGACACCTCGCAGGAGTGGGGGACCTCCCTGGGCGCCCCACTGTTAGCTATCAGCCGCGGAGAGCCCCCCACACCCCTGGGCCACGTCGACCAAGGAGGTTAGGAGGGAAGGCAGCGAGAGACAGGGTTCCCTTCCTTTGCCCACGTGGCCAGAGCCCGGGGGGCTGGCGAGAGCCCCGTCCCACCCCTTCCTGAGAAGCCGCCAGGGCACCAGCCCCTCCGGTCAGCACTGAGCCTGCCCCGCAGCAGGAGGCCCGCGGGCAGCTGGAGGCGGAAGAGACCTGTGCATGACTGCAAACGTCCCCTTGTCCTGGCACAAACCTGGAACAGTGCACCTGACGTTGTGTCTGTGGCTTCGCAGTCGCCCCGTGGGTGGACGCAATGGAACAACACGCCTGTGGGCGGGAGGACAAGACTGGGCCCGTTGTGCGCCCACCGTCTTCCTTACTGGCCCAGTGGGCATGGGGGAGGGTGGTAACCCAGAAAGGGCCCGGTGCAGCCAGGCGGGGGACGCGGCACTGAGGACAGCTTGTGTGTGGTGGGCACGTCAGCCTCGTCCTGGCCTGTCAGCCCTCTGCCCAGGCTCTCCGCACTCTGGGGCACCCCCTTGAGCAAGTCTGAGGGACCTGGCCCCGCCCGTCACCCTTCGGTCCTTCCCCACGGTGCACCACTCCAGGGTGCTCACTCAGCAGGGTAAGGGCAGGAGTGGGAATGAGGGAAATGGAAAAGAGGTAAACCTACACTCATTTAACTCAGTTTTATTTTTTAAGTCTTTAAGTAAAATTTCCAGCAAGAACTGAAGCTTGAGTAGGTGCATCCAGGCCTGTGCAAACGTGCTGTCTCCTGCCTGCGCAGCCCCTGGCCCGCCTGCCCCGCCTGCCTGCTGCCACCAGGAGGGGCTTGTCTCCGGGCCAGGTGCCAGCCACACCTGCCCACCCCTGGGCCTTGCCCAGTCTGGCAGCCCCCCGCCCGCCTGCCCTGATCCCCCAGAGAGGTTCCTCACCCTTCGCTGCACTGTTTCTTCGCCTGGAAGGCTTTTGCCATCGCCCTGGGCCTTACCCTTTGTGAGGTTGCACATCCTGCGAAGCCACCGCCCGACACCCCTGTCTCGGCCGCCAGTGGCTGCTCCCCCCAGAATCCCAGCAGCACGCGGCCCCTGTCAGACAGGCGCACACACATCCCAGGGTCTTCCACGTGGGAGGCAAAGCAAGGATCTCGCCCATTTACCAGCAGCCCCCATGCTACCTGGTAAACGCCTCCACGAATGATAGACGCTCAGCTAGTCGCTTCCTTGTTGTGTTGATTTGACAAACAAGCCAAGTTCATGACGTGGAGGTGCGTGCCGGGGTGATTGGGTCAACAGAGGGGCCCACCTGGGGGACACGGGGACCAGCCCAACTTCTCTGTAACTCACATTATTTCCAAAAAGGGCTTAAAATTATGCCTGTTGGGTAACCCGCTAGACACATGCAAAACAAGGTAGTCTCCAAAGGAGGCTCCGCCACTGAAATAATTTATTCCGAAACCTGGACAGCGGGCAGCCGCCAGGTGGAGGGCAAGCATTCTGTGGCTGCGCCTCCGTGTCCACACGCGTGCGATCGCGTGGTGGCTTGGCCTGCGCCTGGCGAGCAGTTTCCATTTCTTCTGTGTCTGAGCGGTCCTAGCTCCTCGTGTAATTTTTGCTCTTTGCAAAAGAAATCACAGGGACACAGAGCCACTGTGCCCCCACCTGCTCTGCCAAGCCCACCAGGGCCGACCCTGAACACAGAAAAAGACCAGGGAAGCGCGTGTTCATTTTGTGCTTATTTCTGTTGCCGAAGCTGCCAACCTGGTGCTGCCCGGGTGCAGCCACCGTGGGCTTCCCGGGGGAGGAGGACGGTGACGGGTGCGGGGTCCCGCGTCCTCGCTGCGGCTCAGCAGCAAGGCGGCTGGCCCAGCCCGGAGGAGCCAGCCTCTATCGCTTCTTGTTTGCTTCCAGGCCGATGTGCTTTGTGAAGCAGCTCGAGATCCCACACTACGGCTACAGAAACAGCGTCCCCACCGCCACGCCGCGCTCCAACCTGGCCAAGGAGCTGGAAAAGTACTCCAAGACCTCGTTCGAGCACAGCGGCTACGACAGCTGCGCTTACGGCAAGCGGGCCATAGCTCCCAAGGTGCAAACCAGGGACATATCCCCCAAAGGATGCGATGGTAGGAGGTGCACACTCTTATACACGAGAGTCGCGCTTGCGTTATGATGTTGTTGTTGTGTGTGCCCGTTTCCTACAAGCCGGCCGAGCATGTGGCCACTCGCTGGGCCCCGGAGAGAGCACGCACCGCGGGGCCCCGTGCCAACGGCGCTGGTCCTAGGGGTGGGGAGCAGGCGACAGAGCCGTGCTCATCTGCGTCCTGCTGCGGCCAGGGCCGCGTCCTCGCCGCTGGTGGCCTGGCCTAGGGCAGCCGGGACAGCCGGCAGCAGCGCCCCGAGTCTGTGGCAGTGTGTGGAAGGTCTGCACCCCATTCTCAGCCCTGGGTGTGCACTAGGGCCATCCGGGGAAGGCGGGGAATTCTAGAGTGTAGACTGCACTCAGTTTCTGGCCAACCACAACCCCGGGTGTCCCTTGCACGGGGGCATGTTGAAAGCCCCCTGACTGTCCAGTGCAGCTGAGGGGCACACCTGCTGCTGCTGTCACCCGGCCCCTCCAGCAGGTGGGGCCCTGGCCTCCCCTCCCCTGGGGAGCGGACGCTGCTGTGACAGGCCCTTGCCCCCGGCTGCACCCAGGGTTGCCACAGCATCCACCCCAGCACAGAGCCGAGAGGACCAGGCACCGGGCGTCCGGGACGGGCCTTCCGAGCTCCCCCGGGCCCTGCAGCCTCACCCCGCTCTCCTCCGACCCCCTGGCCTCGGGCACTGCAGCGGGGACGCCGCGCTGCTTTGATGTTACTTATTTATCTAACCACCGTCCTATTTTAGCTCTCGGTCCGTGGATTCATTGGCAGATTCTGCTGATTGGATGTGGGTTGCATAACTTGACGATTTAAAAATCTTGTCTCTAACTGAGGCAAGCAGATCTAGATTCTTAAAGACCTCGATCCTCTGAAAAAGATATTTAATTAAAATCACAGCACACAAAAAATTCATTTAAATTGAATGCTTGGGGAGTTCTGAAATGTTTTTATAGTTCAATGAGTACCTTTTTCTAAGTTATGTTGCTTGTTCCTTACTTTAGTAACAATTAACATGTATCGTGAATAGAATTTAATGTTTCTTTGATGTATCAAATATTAATTATTCTTGCAGGTATCAGTTCTTAATTTGTTGGAAGAAAGATATAGGAAGTGACTTACAGTACAACAGGAAATAATTATTTAGTTTATTTTGTAATTTCAGGTCTTGTTACAATTTTATTTATTTAATTGCAAATGAAGGAACCAAAAAATGGAATCCGTGAGCTTAGGGTTCTGCGACACCGTGTGCGGGGCTGACCTTTCGCAGGGGGCGGTGGGTCCTCTGACAGCTGCCAGTTCTCACCCGTATGTTGCTGCCTCTCCGGGGCCTGAGCTCCCTCCCAGCCTCCGGTCAGCTGTGGGTGTGGGTGTGGCCGGCAGGTTGGTCCCAGTGGTAGTGGTGCGGGTGCCCCACCCCATGAGAGGCCCAACCTCCTGGGCCTGCCCTCAGCTTTTCCAGGGTGCCGTGCGGCGCTGGACGCATTCGTCCTCCCGTGCGCCCATTTCCAGGGCAGAGCGGCGGAGGTAGCACCCGCCCTGCGACCCAGACTGCTGGGCCACTCTGAAGAGGTGACAAATGGGATGTCAATTATTAGCACTAACTCTCGCCTGCACAGAAAAATACCTGTTGTCAGAAGCTTGGGCGGAGCCGTGCTGTCAGCGGACCCACAAGGAAACAAGAAAGTAGAGAGACAACTTCAGTGTCAGGTCTTTGAGAAAGTAAGAAAAAGGAGAGGCCCCCTTTAGCACTAACACTTCCTGCAGAGTCAATCAGTGGCCCCGTTTCTCCCACTGGACTCACCTGAAAGACCCTTCTGACCTCAGGGGAGGTGCCCCCTGCGACGGCTGCGGGGGGCTGGGCAGGCCTCGGGCGGAGAGCAGGCTGCAGCCGGGCAGCTGCCGGGAATGTGCCTCCAGCCCCCAGAGACTGGCTTTGGGTGACCGGGAATGCGGTCGTGCCCCTTACAGAAGACAGTGAAGTCAGCCTGTTGTGTGTGGTAGGGGAGGAGGGGCAACCCCTGAGGTGCAGCTGGAATAGAAAGGGGGCCTCCCCACTGCCCACGTGCTGCCACTGCGATCCCTCCGTGGTGACCCAACACTCGCCGTGGCTGCAGCCTCCTGCGCCCCCCGGGCCTGCACCGTTTGCTCTCAGTCTGCCTGTCTCCCTGCCTGTCCGTCCACCCATTCGTTCATCCACCCACCCATTTACCTGCCCTGCCTGCCTGTCACCTGTCGATCTGTTCTTTCCATCTGGGGAACACGTGGCGAGGAGGAAGGGATTGTGACTCGCTGGAACGCAGTTCAAGACTCTCCCACAGGCAGTGCAGCCAGGAGCCCGTGCGCCTGGAGGGGCCAGCCGAGCTCTGCCCAGCACAAGGGTTGGACGTGCCCCTGAAGCTGAGCAGACGCTAGAAGTTGGGTTTGGGGCGTAGGAAGCCAGTGGGCTGGCGAGGCTGCACCTGCAGCGCCTGAGAGGAGGGACAGGCAGGGGCGACTCTGCAGACGGTGTGGACACAGGTGCGCAGGCCACGTGCAGGACGGGAGGGCAGAGGAAGAGGCGGGCGAGCAGGGGTTGAGCGGGGGCCCCACCCCTGCACTCGACACAGGCGCCAGGCCCCCTCCCCCCAGACCCCGGCACGGTCTGTCTCACAGAGAGCTCCTGCCGTTTAGATACTTGGAAAATGTGCGGAAAGGTCTGGTGGCATGTAAAGATGATGTGAAACTCACGTTTCCGTGTTCACAACTTCACCCCACCTTCAGTTCCCACCCCACCCAGAGCTGAGCAGTCCTGGCGGGGACCTGGCCTGAGGCTGAGCCCCCAGGTGGCCGTTCCCAGCTTCTGCGTTCTGCCGGCCTTAAAGCCTCCCCTCCCCTCGCCCCCCACCTGCCCTCTGCCCTGTGCTGGCCGAGGCCTCACGTGGCACGGGGATCTCAGGGAGCTGCATGGGTGGCCTTGCCAGGGCTGTGCTCTCTCCCCGCCGGCCCTCACAGGCCCCTGTGGCGGGGACCCTGCCAGCCTGTCCCTGGAAGGTGCCCTCCTGCTCAGCTGGCCGGGAGTGCCTGCACCGGGCCCCCTGTCCCGCTGGCCCCGCCTGCACCTGGGGCCCTCGGATGCACTTCCAGTTTGCCTGGGGAGAGCGCGGCACCCGAGCTGTCCCACTTGCCATTCTGGCCTCGTCCGATGGACCGTGAGCTCCTGGATGACAGACCTGCACCCATACCTGGGCCTCCACAAACCTGCACAGGCGCTCAGCCCAGGAGGCTGCTGGGCCCACCTTCTGGGATGGCCCCTCAGGAGGTGCATTTTGGACTAAGCTCCTCATTGTCTGGTTTTCATGGAAACACAGACAAGGATCTGATCTCTGGAGCAGCCATTCTCAGCTTTGCTCACCTCATGGCACAAACTAATTTCCAAAATTCTGCAGCACACCAAAAATAGACTTTTTGCTGCCCTGGCAAAAAATAGGTATAATTATGATTCACACCAGATGACTATGGTTGTGTTGGCGATTGTCACTTTTTATTTGACAACCTAAAAGACAAGAGGCCGGTGTCCCTGATTGAAAGTCAGTGTCACGGGTTTCAGAAGTCTTGCGGCGCCGGGTGAAGTGGCGGCCTCGCCCGCAGGCGTGACTGCCGCATGGGCAAGCGGACGTCTCTGGGAGGGTGAGAAAAGGGCAGAGCAGGTCCCGGTTGGAAGTGTTTTCTTGCTTTTGTTGATCGTGGTTCCCCTTTTCTGGCTGGGCGGCCGGCTCTGAAGGGCATCTCCCAGCGTGGCGTGGGGCCGCGGGCTGCAGAGCGGTGGGGCGCACCCCCCCAGAGGCCCAGTGGCCCGCCAGTGCCTAGAGGGGCAGGGACAGGCTCCTGTCTGCTCGGAGAACCGGGAGATTAATATCGTTGTTTGCGAAGGACAGACCCTGCCCGTAGCCCGGGCAGGTGCTCCCAGCCGGCCAGGAGGGAAGGAAGGCAGGGCCACCGCCACCCCTGCACGCGGAGCTCTGCGGCCCCCTCCGGCCACCGCCGTGCGGCTGCAGCGCCCTGTGACGCCGGGTTGAGTCACGCACACCGCAGGCCCTTTGTCGCCCCAAAGACTGGGAGTGTGAAGACTGATTTTCGTTTGGGACAAAACGTCAGCGAAAGGAGCCGGTGGCCCAAGTTGGCAGGGCTGTGGGAGGAGGGCTGTCGCGGGCCCTCCCGGGGGGCGTGCAGTGGAGACGGGGTGCTCGCTTTTGGGGAGCAGGCACCCTGCGCACAGTTGGCTGCACTTGGCCGTTGGGCACAGTGTGTCCTGCCTCCTTTTGAAGCTGAAAGTTACCTCTGAACGAAACTGCTCCTTTCTTGTTGCTACAGGCCAGGTATTTTCTGAGCCAGTGGCCAGCCCTCACTAGTGGGGGAAAAACCCTTCTAAGTGTTATTTTTATTTTCCCCAGGATGTAAATACAGCTACTTTTATGACAGATAAGTGAGGGACTGTGCACATGGGAGGACCTCTCAGGCTGCAAGCTGGCACCTCGGTCCCTGCCTGGTCCTGTGGCCCCGGCGGCCTCCTGAGAGGCTTGAGTGTGGGGTTGCCCTGCTGGTTTGTGCGAGGGGACCTGGTGGCTTTCTGGGGGCCAGAGGCGAGGCCGGGTGGCTCACCCCATCGCTGTGTAGCCAGGTGGAGCAGTGAGCCTCGTCTCCCGTGCCTGGAAGGTGCAGCTTCGCTGCCAACTCTAAAGTTCTTGGTGGGTGATAAAGGCTTAGTTCTTTTTCCACCTGCACCTCATTCGGGTGCTTGAGGCAGGTCCTTGGCGCTGTCTGTGTGAGCTGTGTGTTCTTCGCCCAGCCTGCTGGCCTCTGCCCATTGTGGGAGAGGAGCCTCTGTGCAGGTGCAGGCTGCAGACCCAAGGGGTGAGAGCAGGACCAGGCAGGGCCCTCCTGCCGTCTAGGGCTTGTGGACGGGCTTGCACTCAGGTCAGGCAGCTGCGGCCCAGCGGGAACCCTGTCCTCGCGCCCCCGCGCCAACCCCCTGCCCCACGTGCCCACAAGGAGAGCCTTGAGCTTGATTTGGAAAGGTTCCAGTGACACCCGAGCCTCCTACCGGGTGGCTCTCTGGAGGAGAGTTGCGGCCATCGCGAGGGAGGTGTTTTCTGGGCAGGGACAGTGGGCCCGCCCTTGTAAACCCTCCATCAGACGGTCTCTGTCACCCTGAAGGAGCTCTTAGCCAACGCCCAGTGGCCGCCCACTCCCCAGGCCCTCGGGCTGCTCAGCAGGGATCCCTGCGGCAAGGCTAAGTGCCGCTTCACCCAGGGCCGGCCCAGCCCACAGGGCGAACCTCCCACGGCCCTCACCCTCTGCCACACGTCTCTCTGTGGGCAGCAGATGACACTTTCCTTGAGGAAAGGGTGGTTTCATCACACTGGTGCACACCCAGCCTGCCCGCCACTTCCCAAGCACAGGTGCCCACAGGCCTCACCCAGGGCCTGCGTGGCTGTCACCCGCCCACAGGACCGTGAGACCCTCCTGGTGAGAGAGAGAAGCCGTCTCTTGAGGGCTGAGCAGTCTCTGGGTCCCCTGCCACTGCCCACAGCCTGTTGCCCGAGTCCTGCGCAGTGCGCCATGCGGGAGGAGGGTGCGCCGGGTCCGCCTGCCACCCCCCGGGTCCCCGGAGGCAGGCCTGCTGGCTCCTCCTTGGAGTTAGCCTCTGGCCCCGCGCCCCCACGCGATGTGTGTCTGCGCGCAGGGCTGGCGGGAGGGGCGGGGGGCTGGCGCTGGCCCAGCGGGGACCCGAGTCACCCCTGCCCTGTCTCCCCAGCAAAGCGGCTCTGCAAGGACGGCAGCCCCAGCAGCAGCGCCGCCAGCAGCTACGCGCCCAGCAGCAGCAGCCTGAGCTGCGGGGGCGGCGGCAGCAGCGCCAGCAGCACCTGCAGCAAGAGCAGCTTTGACTACACGCATGACGTGGAGGCGGCCCACATGGCGGCCACCGCCATCCTCAACCTGTCCACCCGCTGCCGCGAGATGCCGCAGAACCTGCCTGCCAAGCCGCAGGGCCTGTGTGCCGCCCGGGTACGCCCAGCAGGCCGGGACCCCGGGGAGTGAGGGAGGCAAGGCTCATGCACCCGGAGGCCACATGCACACGGGCCCCTGGGGACACAGCAGCAGCCGTCAGACCCCCAGGCTCACTGGGCGTCCTTTCTAGTTGAAGGACATGCAGCCCTGCTGAGAAATGGCCGGACCCCTGCAGGTCAGTGTCTCTTCAAGACGCAGACTGACTTCTGTAAACAAACGGCACCGGCCTAAAGGAGCAGCTCAGCTGGAACCTCAGCCAGGAGGAGGCTGTCGGATGAAAGGCAGGACAGCCCCTCCCGGTGCTCCCGACAGGTCCCCAGAGCCAGGGCACAGAGGAAGGGCCGACCGACTTCCGAAGGTGCTGCTGGAGGCGGAGGCGAAGGCGGAGGCTTCCGTCAGCTCAGGGCGCCTGCCTGGGCTGGCCTCACAGCTGAGCCTCCGTGCCGCTGCTGGGCCTTGAGGTTAGGTGGCGGTGCAGAGCTCCGGGCCTGGCAAAGCACTCGGTGGCTGGGGACGCAGGTGGTGTGCCCTCCCCTGGAGAACAAGGGCGTCTGTCAGCCTGCCCCTGACAGTAGTGGTTATGTATAAGGTAATTGGTGAGAAGGGAGGAAGGCCAGTAATTTCACATTCTGCAAATGCATTTTTCCTATTACTATTTTTACTCCTAGATTTTGGGAAGGACCAGGGGCCAGCAATTTCCATGGTGACCAGGCTGCTAAATGCAAGGTTGCCACAAATGAGGTTCTATAGCAAGAAAAAGAACAGACCCTGAACGCTTATAATTTTTTCACTTTATTAAAATTAAGCCAAGACTGAGAGAATTAAATCTAACTATGAATGCTAAATCAGTGTGAAAGCTTGACACCAGGGGTGCATTTTGACAAAAGAGTGGAGGCAGAATCGTACTCTGTCATTTATCAAGGTAACAGCCCAGAGGGTGGGATTTTCATTCCAGAGTCTTCCTGCGGCTGCTCCCTCCGAGGACAGAGCCGCCAGGTTGTGGGGCGGCGGCCTTCCCGCCAGCTGGGCACTGGCCTGCGGGCTCTCAGAGCCGCGGGGGTTGGATTTCCTTCCCCTCTCCTTCACTCCCCCGCTCAGTCCTGCCTCCTGAGAGGCGTGCCCTCAAGAGTTCTTGATCCGGGCAAAGCATCTTCCGAAGGAAAGGAACTCACCCCGCACCTCTTTGTTTTTAAGCCAGTTGACGGGCCGCAGGTTTGCTGACCTCCGAGCAGCCAGACACGGGCTCTGCCGAGGCCTCTCCTGCCCGGCCAGGCTCCCCCTCAAGGGCGTGTGGATGAGAGCGAATCCCCGCCCCTCCCTGCATCTCCACCCCGTTGTTTCCTCCCTCTGCAGTGAAGCCAGAGGGGAATTTTAAGTGTATGTCCATTTTAAGGATAAATCTATATTCTCTACACACATGCGTTACAATTACGACCTCTTAGTAAGTAGTTGGGATGGAAGGGAATTGCGATAAGGCTTGTGTTTGATTTCCTTCTGGCGAGACTCACTTCCAGACGCAGAGATGCGCTGGGGAAGGGAAGTGCCTACAGGTACTAGATGCGCTTGATAGAGGACAGACGAGGGTAGGTAGGTAAGTGGTAGGTGAATACATGGCATGGACGATACGTACATACGGAGGTCAGTGATGGATGGACAGATACGTGACAGATTGATCGCAGAGAGATGGCTGAGGCACCTGTGGCAGCAGAAACGGATGGAGAACCCACCCACTTGCTCGCTGGGGCTCACGCAAACGGTCTGGGGAGGCGGTTCTCACGTGAATTCGGTGCTGGCGGGAGGCAGGATGTGGTCGGGACGGAGCGGCGCGGTCACCTACCTTTCTGCCAACAGAACCCAGACATGGAGGTGGATGAGAACGGCACCCTGGACCTGAGCATGAACAAGCAGAGGCCGAGGGACGGCTGCTGCCCCATCCTGACGCCGCTGGAGCCCATGTCCCCGCAGCAGCAGGCCGTGATGAGCAGCCGGTGCTTCCCGCTGGCCGAGGGCGACTGCTGGGACCTGCCCGTGGACTACACCAAGATGAAGCCCCGCAGGGTGGACGAGGACGACTCCAAAGAGATCACCGTAGGTCCTCCTGCGTGAGCCCCTCTGTCCCACCCGCTGACAGCTGGGGGTCCCAGGGGAAGGGCCGTCGGCACCCACCTTAGAGAAGATGCCTGTCCCCTTTGGACCTGTAGCCAATGAGACCTGAGGGCACACGTCTTGTTGACTCAGGAAAGATTGGTGACTCCCATTGATTTGGTGCAACAAACCATGGACTCGTTTAAATGCTGAATTTTATACTCCACACAAGTGTGTTCTCCTACAGTTTCTCTGAGGAAATGGATAAGCAGCACCCCAGTTCCTTTTGGGGGTGACACATAGCTGCCATGCAGGGTGTCTCCTACAAGCGGAGCACCAGATGAGTCTTGGCAGGTAGATGGGTCACTGTGCCGCTCAGCGTCTCCAGCCTGCACAGGAACACGGCCACCATGCCGGTGGGTCCAGCATCACCAAAACACCTACGTCAAGAACGTATGTTCAAAGTAGTTACAATTTTCAGATTCAGGTTATTTAAATATTAGGTTGGCCAAAAAGTCTGTATGTTTGTTTCCCTTAAAGACACGTTGTTCATTTTCACCAATAACTTTATTGATCTGGATATTTTGAGTATGTTGCCGACTGTTGGCTTCTAGGGGGCAGAGGCCAGGGTCACTGCTCAACATCTTCTGATGCGAAAGGCGCCCACTTGGTCAAAAGGTCAGTAGTACCGAGAAACTTCACAAACCACTTTTGACTCGTTCCATCGGTCGCAGCTCCTCCTCCAGACGTTGCATAAATCTCTTGCATTTTAGTTGCGTTTTTACCTTTCTCGAAATAACAAAGCACAATGCACCGAAATGTTGCGTATCTTCTTCCATCTTCAATACTCAATTGGCTGCACAAAAACTCACCAACTTGGATAATTTTTTAAATGCACGCTGACATAACAACTAACAGTAAATACCATCTCACAAAATTGTTTCAAATAAAGACAGCTAAGCTCTATTAGAGCCATCATACAGAAAACATAACACTTTTTGGCCAACTCAATAATTGTAATAATCTTTAGGCTAAGTGAAGAAAAACTTGTTTTTGATTGGGCTTTGTTCTCCAGTGTTCATTCCTGAAATGTATAACATCTACTCGCTGAAAAAAATTAAAATTCTCTTGTAATACAATGGGGAGACCAGCAGCACAGTGGTAGCATCTTCCAAAACCGGAGGGCGGAGAACAGGGGGAACGCTCGCTATTTGTGGGAACGGGTGGACAGAGCCTTTTTACAAGGCCTTTCCACCCCACAGCCACTGTCTGTATTCTTCAGATTGAACATTGGAACAGGTGTCCTTGGCTACAGTGTCACATCGTTCAGGCCATAAAAGGCCGTCCTCGTAGTTGAGTCTCCGAGTTCCTTTTAATGAACGTTAAGCCTCGTAACTCAACAGCGGTGTTTGCCTGACCGGCCCACAGAAGCCTGTCCAGGGGACACGTTTGCTCAACATTGCCACCTAGAGGAGTCTCTAGGTCACTGCAGTGAGGCCCACTTCCTGTGAAAAAGCAAATGCTGCAAAGGAAGTACAGAAAACTGCAGCATCTAAGCCAGTGCTCCCTTGCGGGGACCTGAGGACATGGGTGCGGTAGTCGGCAGCGAGAGCTACCCGCGCGCACGGTCCGACACCGAAGGCGGGTGCGCCAGCTGTGCGGTGGGGTCTGGGTGAAGCCTGCACCCACGGCGGGTGGGGTGGCCTGGGTGAGAAAGGCCAGCGCAGGGGTCATCGCTGTGGTCAGATTCCTCTGCTCCAGCTGGCGGAATCCTGAACAGGGCCCGGGCCTGGACGAGTGCCCGTGGTTCTCGAAGTCTAGAGCAGTTGAGGAGCTACTAGGTCCAGCAGAGAAGAGATGCTCTGTGGACAGATGTCAGTGTGCAGTCTCAGAAGGGGCCTCACGTGGACAAAGATGTATCGCGATTTTAAAGGTAAAGTCAGGAGAGCTGAGAAATGAAAGGCAGTCCCCTGGCCGGGAACGTGGCCCCTGGTCTGTGTGTTGAATTCTCGTCTGTGGCCCTGAAGCTGTGTCTCACCTGCAGCCAGAAGACTTGGATCCCTTCCAGGAAGCTCTGGAAGAAAGAAGGTACCCGGGGGAGGTGACCATCCCCAGCCCCAAGCCCAAGTACCCCCCGTGCAAGGAGGGCAAAAAGGACCTGATCACGTAAGCATGGCGCCAGGTGCGCCGTCCCTCCTCTTCACTGTCCCTTCTCTGGCTTCTTTTTAAAACCGCCCTGTACCTGCCTTGCCATCTGAGCATGCGACGTGCGCAGCCTAGAAACGCCCCCAGCTGCCCGGCCAGCAGAGTGGCACGCGGCTCCTCTCCGGGCGCCAACCCCCTTGCAGACATTGCAGCTAAACTGGAAACAATGAAACTTTTTAAAGTTTTTCTTAAACATACTTACTATTTGGCTGTTCTTGTTTTTGTTTGGTGGCAGATGTCCAACACCAAGGTGTGATGGGAGTGGTCATGTGACTGGTAATTACGCCTCACATAGAAGGTGTGCTTCATTTTTCTCATGGTGGATTCTGTCTTTTCAATTTATTGTTTTCAGCTTACCTCAACAATGCTGTCAGAGTGACAACATCAAATTCTGTGTCACCCCTCGGAGTGCTCTGTGTTGACCTTTGAAAGCATGCTGCTGGGCGTGTTGTATAATGGGTTTTCTCTGCAAACAAACTACCTAAATTGGGGCACTTCTTTACAAACATTGAAACTGAGGCGGGTGAATATTTTTATCTTTTCAAAAAGGGTTGATGAACACATCTTTTCTTAAATTTACATGGAAACATATGCAGCGTTCATTATTTTTTTAAAAGTCAATATACAGCACCTGCCCCATCGCTCTTCTGCATCCAGCTTTAATTTCCGTTTATGTTGTCTGTTGGGGAGCGCCAGCTGGGGGAGGGTCGCTCACGGGCTCCCCGGCCTGTCTTACAGCCTGTCGGGCTGCCCACTGGCGGACAAGAGCATCCGGAGCATGCTGGCCACCAGTTCGCAGGAACTCAAGTAAGATTTCATGAAAATCCTTCTCTTTTTACAACCCGTTCACTTAGCCGTCACAAACAGGGTGTATGTATCGTGTGAAAAGAGCGTGTCTTTACGAGCCAGCTGCGCGGGGCAGTGCGGGGTGGGTCCCAGGCTGTGGTCGCGCTCTGGTTGCTCCTTCTGCCGTATCCCTCTCGTTTATCTCAGTTCTGTC
The DNA here is from genome assembly GCA_004026585.1 of Noctilio leporinus. NCBI lineage: Eukaryota > Metazoa > Chordata > Mammalia > Chiroptera > Noctilionidae > Noctilio > Noctilio leporinus. The sequence goes on along the minus strand of PVIW01004077.1, from coordinate 48,392 downwards.
ACGTCACGCCCTTCCTGCCTTGAATTTCCCAGAGCAGCTCCACTCTCCCAGCACACACGGGGCAGCGGCCTCCAGAGAGGCTCCAACGTTTAAGAAAAGGGTGTAACTTAAAGAGTCAAAAACGGATGTCTTGAAAGTAGTTGATGTGACCATTTAACACGTGGCTGTGTCACCAGCACTGTGACAAAAAGCTCCCAGGACAAGAGCTCGTTCCTCAGGTCCCCAGTGGCCATAGGTACCGACATTCCTTAGGGTGCCCACACTCCGCAGCTCTGTGTGGCCCCAGTTGCTCGCACGCGCACCCTCTGTTTGCTGGGTCTCTGTCTCCTCTCCGTCTGTCTCCTTTCTGTACTGAGCATGAATCAGGTCACCTGCACTTATACCCCAGATCAAGGTGTTTCTCCTTAAACACACACGAGCTCCGCCTCACCCGGCCCCCAGCAGGGTTTGGGAGATGTTGGTGCAGGTGGCAGCAAGTGCCCCGAAGCCTCCGGCTGGAGGTGACGGGAGGGTAGATGTCAGGAAAGTGATGGTTCCAAGCCCGGGGAGAACCAAGGCCCCAGGGGTTTGCTGTGAATGTCACCACGTCCCGGTGCTCGGTTCCCCACGCATGTGGAGCCCCTGCGTGCCTCCATCCCCAAGGGTCAGCGCCCCACGTGCCCTGTCCCCTGGCCACGCACCAGCCTGACGCACCCGTCCCAGAGCCAGGGCTCTGTTTCACACCGTGTCGTTCTTTCCAGGACCCCTGTGCAGGGCCCTTGTGCCGTAGATCACCTGCTCATGTTCAGTGACCTCCTGACCTAGCCCTCCCGTCTCCAGACTGTTGGAGTCTCCTTCACGACCCGTAACGCCGGGGGCTTCCTTCTAACAGCCTCACCTCCGGTAGCATCATCCACGCAGGGCCCAGTGCACAGGTAGCGGTCAGGACTCAGCGTGGACAGACGTAGCAAGGGCAGCTCACCCCACTTTTCCTGTGGCTTGAAATCACCCATCCCTCGGGGTCAGGAGGAGACAATGCGTTGGCACCTTGGTCTTGGCACCACGGCGTGGGCGCTGGCCTATGACTTTCTGAACAAGGCGCCCTTTGCAAATATCTGGCCTGTCTCCACTTCCAGCAGGAAGTGGGAACCCGGAAAACTGCGTCACGCCACTTCCTGGGTGTTGCCTCTAAGCCACGAGGGCCCCAACACCCTTGACGCCGGAGTAGCACCCTGGCGGGTCTGCCGCACAGCCCGCGTCCCGGCTCTGGGCCCAGAGGTTCCTGCGGACCTGGGCCGCACAGGGCTGCCCCTCCTGTGTCCCCTCGCAAGGCAGTGTGGCGGTCCTCGCTGCCAGCGTCTCCACAGGGGCGACCTGCCCCTCCCCCGTCCGCCTCTTCCTGCAGGGGTCTCACCGTCCTTCCAGGGAGACGCACGCCTGGGCCTCGTGGCGGCTGGTCTGAAGGCCACACTCAGTCCTCACTGTGCCTTTGTAACAAGTAAATCCCGTCTTTCTCGGAAATCTCAACGTGACCAATTTTCTGAGACGGGTTGTGTTTATTACTCGATCTTCAAAGTAGGGATTTCAATGAAATGTATGCAATAAAAAATAACATGTCAATGAGGAGTTTTCACTTGATGTCTTTCAAATCAAGGAACCCTGATCCTGTCTTACTTTGACCATCTAACTGTGACACCCTCCATCTGCAACTCTTCTGTCTGAGTCACATGTACGGACTCATCCCTTGAAGACGTACGCGGCTCTCCCTAGAATAGTCACGCGTGGGCTCTCGTCAGCACCCTCTTCTTCGCACAAAATGTGAAGGGTCCGGTCAGTCTCCCCTGGGGCGGCGTCCCCCCGGTGGAGAGTGGGAGCGCCGTTCCCGTGGGGTGCCTGCCTCTACTTCTTCACAAAGACACGTTAGAAAGAGGCCCCCAAGCCCCTCCATAGGCCCCTTCCGGAAATGGAATTTTCTGGAAATGTTCCTCTTGTCTCTCCCAGCTCTGACTGGAAGGTCGTTGGCCATAGGTAGGACGTTCTGGACCTTGGACTAGTGACGTGTTACGCCGGAGAGACTTTGGGTCGCGGATCCTCCAGCCTCTTAAACACCCTGAGGTGACACTTTGCCTGGTTCCTACCAGAGCAACACCTTTGAAATAGTCTTTAAAAGAAGCCAAAATTCCATGTCTGATGAGGCACAACACGTGAGCTGAGTGCGTGGTGAACTAGAACGTGGTCACGTGATCGTGAGCATCATCTGGACGCGGCCCCTGGGCGGTCCCTGGGCAGAGAGAGCACAGCCAGGGCTCCATGACACCTGCAGGAGGAGGGGAGGGTCACACGGGTGGGGCAGCCCCTTCCCTTCACGCTGCCTGCGCCACGAGTGCGCCTGCCTCCGCGCAGGAGCTTCTGGCCGGGGCGCACCCAGACCCTGGGCCGGAAAGCGGACGAGAGCTATGGGAAGTAAAGTGGTTTCATTCGGGGGGATGAAAACACGGCTTGCTGAACAGGAGTTCGGTGCTGAGGGAATTTTCTTCTCTCGCAACTTCTCCAGGCGGATGCCCTGAAGGTAGCGGCCTGACAGCCTTCCTGCGGCGGGAGGGTGTTCTCCCCGCTGCTTCTCACAGCAGGTGGGCCGGGGGGGCATCTCGGCCACCCAGGGAACCAGTTCCGGCAGAGTCGAACCTTCTTGGGTCAGAGGCGAGGACCCCAGAGGGGGCCTGCAAACCCACCCTTGTGGGCACTTCGCTCACCAAGTCCAGGACCCGACCCCTGTCCTGCTGGGCCTCCAGGCGGGAAAGCACTTGAGGTCCCTGGCTGGGCTTCCCTTGGCTTCCTACTGCCTGAACTTGGATTTGATTATCGGATGGCGGGGTGCCTGCCGCCATCTCACGTAGAGCACGTAGAGGAGCCCCACCTCACGGAGGAGGTCTACCTTCCGCCTGCCCCTACAGCTCAGTGCGAGTTTGCCCCTCGACACGGGAGCCCAGCCCTTTCTCAGGGGCGCGGGGGTGTGACAGTGCTGCTGCCGTGGAGGGTCAGGGGGGCGTCCCAAACGCTGCGAGGCCGCGAGGAAGGCATCGGCCGTCCAAGTGCCGAAGGGGCTGCCTCTCTCTAAACAAACAGGAATTGTCTGTCATCTAGTCAAAGGCGAAGTTTATTCTTTTCACTTCTGAAATAGTGCCTCTATAAAGCATAGAGCATGTCGGGTGCACGTGAGCAAAAGGAAAAGACTGTTTTCCTTACAGCTGCAAGTACTGCTGTCTTACAGTTGTGGTACCTACGTACACGCATGTTTAAATATGATCTGCATTACTCACATGCACACACGTGTAGACGTGTAGTTGTCGCCTGCGCTTGAGGCCCACATTCGGTGATAGACCATTTCCTTTGAGGGCTCGAGTTACATTTGGCCTTTCCTAACTAGTGGGACTTGGTCCCGTCCTCACTTCCTCCTCGGCCCCCTGGTGCCCCCGGGCAGCCACTCCATGCACGGCTGGAGGGGCTGGCAGGGCAGAACCAGCGTCTGGCCGGGGGCGCTGGGTCGGTTCTTGCACGTTGGAGGTTTCCTTCCAGCAACCACCGTGGTAATTTACAGCTCCCTGGAGCAAAATGAGAGAGACTGGAAATGAAGTCGATGTTCCCTGTGGGGATCATCAACAGGCTTTGGGGGGCACGTTTTCTGGCAGTTCCGGGAGAGAAGACTGTTCTCTCAGGGTTTCTTCCTCGGCTGGAAAACCCTGAAGGGGCAAAGGGCTGCCTGTGGCCCCGGGGCTGCGAGGCGGGCGGGCGTGGCCGCCCTGCGGGCTGTCCCCACGCCGTTCCAGGTGCACTGGACTCCGGGCAGACAGTGCAGGGGCGTCGCCTCCTGCCCGTTCTGTTCTCTGTTGCATGTGTAGGAAAAGCGACCTTTCCTGGCAGCAGGGGGTTCTGCCGAGGGGTCTGCACGGGAAAGTCTGCGGGCTGCGTCGTGCTCACTGTTCTCTGGGCGTCAGAGCCCCTGGCCGCCTGCCCTTTCCCAGAGAAGGCGACTCGGTGATGGTGAAGGGACAGTCCCACGTCACCTGCCGTTGGAAGAAAACATGTCCAGCGCAAGTGCTTTACAGTCACCGAAGTCTGAGTGTCACGTGTCCGGCAGCGCTGGCCACAGGAGCCTGGCACGGCAGCCTGAGGAGGCCTGAGGCCGGGAGGTGGAGTTGGTGGCTCTACTTCCCTTTAGGAATCCAACTTTAAATGGCCGCAGTACCCAGTGGGCATCTCTGAGGACCAGCCCCGCACAGAACCGTGGCTTCCTTCATGCGGTTCTTCACCGCATCCTGTGACCGCTCAGGCACGGTGTCTACAGCTGACACGGCCGTGCGGCACCAGCGTTCCACCTCCCGTTTCGTCCTGTGACTGACCTTTGCAGGAAGGCTCATCCTTTCGCGTTTGCACGTGCGGCTCTGTCCTCCTCGGTGCAGCACCCTCACAGGAGGTAAAACGGGACAGGATGCACGTTTCCCCGCGTCAGTGTTTCAGACAGAACCATCCTGGACCGTGAGGCCAGCGAGCAATATCAGTTAGTGGAAGCGACCAGGCTACTCTGTGCGGAACCAGGGTCATGACTTCCCAACTCGTGCAGAAATTCAAACTTGCTTCACCAGGGGCTCCAGAGGGGGTCCTGAGGCCGCCTTCTCTAGCGACTGCCCCAGCCTGGCTCACAGTTCCCGCACACGCGCCACCCGGGGTCCCGTCAGCACCTTCAGTGCTTCTCTCCCACGCTCACCAGTGCGTTAAGTAGTCCACCGGCAGCAGAGAGCTGGGCACGGGCCACCTGGGGACCCGCGGCGCTTCCCTTGTCCCCGTGACAGCCGCCCTTTTCACAGTCCCGGGCTCAAACCGGTGACTTGTTAGGCTGACCTTCCGTCTCAAGGCTGCAGAGAGTGGCCTGCTCTTTCCTCTCGCACCCGGACCCGCCTGAGGCCCAGCTTAGGTGCTCGGACAGCTGCGTCTCACCCGCGAGCTCCTGTCCTGGTTCCATTTTCCGGTGGCCGTGGGTGATCAGACGTGATCGCGCACGTCCGCGTGCGAAGATGAAATGTCTGTGCTGCCCCTTCTCCAGGAGGCAAAGGTGCTCCTGGATGAGGACATTTTTGAAGGACTTTCTTGAAATGAAACTAAAATAAGCTGAAAATTGAGAAAATGGGGAAAAGATAAATTATCTGTGGTCCTGCATCTGCAAAGATACATTGACATTTTAAGGGGCACCATTGCTCCTGGAAGGGGGTTGCTGGGTGCTGTCCCTGCGCCTGCTCGTGGCTCCGTGGCCCCAGGGTGGCCCTGTGAGTGGTGGGCGTGGTGCGGGAGAGCAGAGCTCCGGAAAGTGGGCTGTGGGGTCTGTGTGCATCTCGTTCATTTCCTGGGGCCAGTGGCCCGGGGCCCTTCCCTGGGCCTCAGGTCTTATGCGGGGAGGGTCTTCCTCGGGAACGGTCTTCCGCGGCTCATTGTTGGCGCTCACATAACCCCGGCTGTTGGGGCGACTGCCCTGGGCTCCACGTACAGCCAGCCCCCCAGCGCCTGTGCCCCAAGGGTTCCTGACAGCAAACTGGCCGATGCAGGGCATGGCCCCTGCACCCTGACCGACAGCAGGACGGGGGGCAGGGGAGGTTCTAGAACATGAAGCGCAGCAGCGGGAGGCCAACCCTGCAGGGACTGACAGGACCAGCAGGACTTGGATTCTGTGCCTGAGGTGGGTGGTCAGCCCACGCTGGCCCCTGACGCCATCCTGCAGGGCGTGGGGGAGCAAGAGGGTGCATCGGGAGGCCTGGCCCCAGCGCAGGTCTGGGGCGCAGGGCGGAGAGGGAACACGGCTCAGGGTGGGGGTGGGAAAGCAGCAGGACCACACCTGGGGGAGCCCCGCACCTGCCCTGTCCTGCGGGGGAGGCTGCAGGGGGGCTGTGCGTCGGGCACCCCGTGGCGGCGAGCAGGGCTGTGAGCAAGTGCAGGGCGCGGGGCGCAGGCTGTGACAGCAGCGCGCGGCGGGACCACAGGGACTGGTCACCAGGCCAGGGACCGAGGAACCCAGGGTGGCCCCTCCTCACTCCAGAGCCAGGGCCACCGCTCAGCTCGGGGTCTCCTCCCTGCTGACACTCAGTGAAAATGGTCCCCAAAGTTTGAGGTCCTGTCGCTGAGCCTGGACACCTGCCAGGGCCTCGTGGCTCCCACATTCCTGATGGGCCAGCAGGCGCTGAGACGTCAAAAACACACGCCCGTCACCTGAAATCACGTGGCACCTGTCGTCCCAAATCCAGCGGGACGGAGCAGGTCAGAGCTCCCAGGGCTGTGGGCAGAGGGAGGAGGGCGGGGCGGCTCAGGAGAACAGCTGGGCAGTGCGGCCTCCCGGGGAGGCTGGGATGTCCCCAAGATGCGGGCGGCTGTCTCTCTGGGGCCTTGGAGGCCCGGGGGCTGTGATCACTCCGTCGCCCACGCAGAGCTGAGAACAGCCCAGAGAAAGTCCAGGCCTCGGGGGCAAGCCGGCTGCAGACCTGGTCAGGTCCCCCTGCTAGAAGAGGAGACGCAGACAGTGGCACCCCTGGGACCCGGGCGCCTCTGCAGAGCAGCCAGTCCTCTCTGGACCACAGCGGGGTGCCAGGGGGTGGGGGCAGGGGGAACCTCCGCTGACCTCCACTAGCCCGAACTGCTTGGTCTGAACCAGTTAGCCTGGGCGGGTTAGCCTGGCTACCTGTCCAAAGCAGTCACCCTGGGCTAGTGAGTCTTGACTAGTTGTTCTGAATCAGCCTGGACTAGTTCTGAACTACTTGGCCTGGACTAGTTGACCTGGGCAGGCTGGCCTGGACCAGGCATGTGCCTTTTCTGGGACCTTGATCTTTCTGTCTCTGAAACTAGGGAGAGGACAGCGACCCTCTCACCTTCGAAGTTTCGGGGGACAAACCCAGGTCGAGCATGGATCGCACGCCATTCGGAGGGCTGGGAAGTGCAGGCAGCCATGGGGAAAACAGACCCAGGAAGGAGAGAGAGGCGGCACCAAAGGCCCACAACCGTCTTTGTCCCTCGAGAGTGCAGGGTGGACACTTTGCCTGGGTCAGGCAGTGGGAGGGCGCCCGGTTCCCAGGCCTGCAGCTGTGGTGCACCCTCAGCTCCCCCCAGACAGGGCATGTGCTGATGGGACAGGGCTCGCCGGTGACAGGGCTGTGGCGACAGCTCCAGGCAGGTGGCCTCCACCGGCCATGCCCTCTCTGCACCTGCTGCCCAAAGCCGTAGGCAGGGCTGTCCTATAAGGTTCCCACACAGAGCGGCAGGGGTCACACTTTGTCATCAGCACATGGAAGGGGGCTGATGGCAGCCCCGGTGCTGGTCCATGTGCTGGGACCCACAGGAGCACAAGCCGTGTGGCCCACACTCTCCCCATGCTCCCGAGGGGGCCGGATGGGGGGCAGCAGCCTGGCTCCCGGAGCTCAGAGCCTGGCCCATGGGACTTCGATGGCCATGTGTGTCCCCCCTACCCCACCCCACCGACATCCATGGCCCATGCGACTCCAGCAGCTGTGTCCCCACGTCCCTGTTCCGTCGTGCAGTCGTCCTGGATGAGAGAGGCTGGTGAGCTGAGCCCCACCCTCGGGCAGCCCTGGTGCCCTCAGGCAGCCCCCCTCAGCTCCCTGCTGCTCCGAAGCAGCTTGACCCGCTTCCTGCAAGCGGAGGGGTCAGCTGGGGACGGGCTGCCGGAACGACCCACTCCCAATGGCAGGGCCAGCCGTGTCCCTCCACCCACAGGCGGCCTTCCTCCCGCTGGTGCCGCCGTCCTGGCCTTCCGGGCTGCAGGCTGGGCCCTGGGACCTCCCCACACACTCGCGAGTGAGACGCGGACGTTGGAAATTGCCGCCGGGGCCTCTGGCCTGACTTCCCAGCCAGGCAGCTCTCTTCCGTCTTTCTCTTTTTCCTCCTTTCTCTTTCCTCCCTTTTCTTTACAGAAAATCTTCCTAGTCTCTTTTTATGGCTTACGTACGAATAATGTTCAACCAGAGTCTTTTCCTAAGAAACATGTTTAGATGTTCAGCCAGTGAGGTTTCTGGAGCAGCCATGTTTTAAAACCACGTTCAGAAAAATCAGACTCGTGCTGCTGCGCAGTGGAGGGGGGTTGCTAACGCCCGCATTTTCCGCAACAGCAGCCGCCATCCCTGTTGGGAGTGGTTCCCCGCACGCCCATGGGAAGAAGGCCAGGCACCCACGGCGACCCGGCCGATGTGCGTCACTGACGGCGTGTCTGTGTCCAGTCGCACGGGCTGTGTCCTGGGGGCAGCCTCAGACCTGCCCTCGGGCATCACCCAGGCCCCAGCCACGGTTGCCTGGGTCCCTCTCCCCCTGCCTCGCGCTCCTCCTGGTCTCCCCGGCGATGACCAGCCCCTCCAGGACATGGGGCGCCTGCCTTTGCTGCTGACCTGCAGGAAACCCTGACACCCTGACGTCCAAAGCCTCCACCAAGAGCCTTTCAGGCTCGGGTGGCGTGAGCCCCGGCAGGGGCCCCCTGAAGCGCGCGGGCCGTGGTGTGCGTCTTCTCGGCAGAGCGCACTTCCCCGGCGCCGTGCTGACAGGCTGCCCACGTCCGGGCGAGCGCCGTGGACCCTGCGTCCGCCGGCCTCTCCTCTGCCCAGGGGCGCGTCTACGGGCACAGGACACATTCTTTGCCCCACTCTTGCCCTCCGCCTGCCCCGCGCGGTCCCCGCTGTCTTCAGCCTCTGCGGTCATCGCTCTCCCCTTCGCTGGGTCCCACCTTCCTGACTGTCCATCTCCCTCCTGTCCTAGCGACTCTTTACACCCAACCAAGCAGAGATGCCCCCACGCTGCACAAGCCATGTGCTTCCTGCCACCCTAGGGACCCCACACCACCCTCCCAGATGCCCACCTGCTGCTCCGGCCCATAAATACTCCCCTTTCCAGTTTCCGGTCAGCAAACCAAGCGTGTGTCCCTCCACGTCCTGGGTGCCTGGGGCCGTGTGGGCAGGCGGGCGCAGGAGCACCTGGGAGCGCAGCCGCCTCGCCCCCGGCTCACTGCCGTTCCCGCCGCGTCTCCGCTGACGCAGCCTCCTCCTGCGCCGCCCTCTGGCCACGGGGAAGCCGGGACCCTCCCTGACCGTTAGAAGCGGGGCTAGAATCTGCCTCACTTTTCTAACACCCCTTCTGCCCCGACTTTGTGGCACTGAGAGCCCACAGGGACCGATGAAGGTCGCAGGCGAGCCGGCCCTGACAGGAGGACGCCGTGGGGTCCGCCGCCGGCAGGAACCCCGGGCCGTGGACCGGTCTGGGCGAGTGGGCGCAGACGCGGGGAGGCTTTGGTTCCGTCGCAGATTCCATAGGAGGGAGGGAGAAGGCGCTGGACCTCCGTGTTTTATCACCTGTGTTGGGTGACGAGGGCTCTGGTATCTGCCCTGTGACGCACAGTCTGGACATGGACCTACTTCCGTCGCCGGATGCCCCGCCCCTCTTCCCTCCGCCCCCACCCGGCCCCCTGGCGGCCCCCGCGCTGCTGTCCGTGTCTGCCTGTGTCCGTGTGCTTGTTTGTTCACTTGCCGATTTCTGTTTCACGCCCCCGGGGGGTGGCTTCACGTGGCTCCTGTCCCTTCCTGTTGCTGGGCATGGTGCCCTCAAGACCCATCCATGTGGTCAAGATGGGCAGCACTTCATCCTTTCTGTGGCTGAGGAGCATTCATGTGCGTACACACGTGTTTATGTGTTTACATGTCTGTGCACCACATCGCTATCCAGCCCCCCGTCACAGGACACTTAGGCTGTCTCCATGTCTCGGCCACCGTGACCCATGCTGGGTGAGAGACTGACAGGGCAGAACCTGCACTGAAGAAAAGGACAGTTTAAACCTGGTGGTTATACACAAGAGGGTAGGGTAAGGGGCAGATTTGGAGGGACAAGACGGGAGGGGACACAGAGTGGCCCAAAGGGTGCGAAGTGGGAGAAAATCCCGGGTCCTGCAAGGTTGCAGAGGAGGCGGGGAGCCTGTCATTTCTCCCCATCAGAACGTCAGGCACTTTCTCCTGAGACGGGCCAGCGCATCCGGACCGGAAGGGCTGCAGACACAGGGGGGCCGGCAGGAGGGACCCAGTCCAGCGCCTCAACTGCAGGGAGCACAGGCCCGAGACCCCCGCCCTGGGGGACCTGCCCCCCCGCTGTGGCTCAGGGCTGCTGGCTGCGGACATGCTTTTCAGTGACGTGAACCTCTTCTTTGTTTAACTTAAAAGTCACCTCCAACAGCCTGTGGTCAGAGAGGTGGAACGAGATCCCTGAGCCCCTGTGACAGCACCAGCTCTGTGGCCGAGGGACAGGCCCCTGGCCCCCTCAGAATGAGCATGGGCTGTGCGGACATAAGCCCTGCGCTCCTGCCCGGTGCCCACAGGGCGCCTGTGAGCAGGGCGTGCCATGGGGGGCGTCCTGGGTGCTGGGTGCCAGCTCTGACCCAGGTGCAGTCCAGTTGGCCGGGTGCTGGGAGATGGGCATTGTCAGGCCAGCCCCTCTGCGGTCAGCCTCCCCGGACCCCATCCCCACCCCGGTCGGCCGCGCCCACGGGAAGACGCTCCGTTGTAGGGTGACGGCCTGCCCTCCAACCCAACTGGGCAGGTAGCAGAGGTCACGCTTGCCGTCGCAAGAGGCAGGCATGCTGGGGACCCCTGCCCCTTCTCACACGTCCCAGCTTCCCACCCAGGGGGCCGCCAGCAGCACCCCGCGGCCCGGGCGCCTTTAAACCCCTTTCTCGCCACACGTAAGTGGCGCTGCTGCCCCAGAGCTCAGCTTGGGCAGCCCCAGGTGAGTACGTGGCTCCTGCCCCAGGCCCAGCGTCCCAGCGTCCCAGCGCCCGGCGGGGTCTTGCATGCCAGCCTGGACCCGCCCCCTGCGCACCCTGGAGGAAGGAGTCAGGCCCCGTGGGGAGAGGGTGCTGTTGCCTGAGTCCGCTGCCCCAGTCACCTTTTGTATTTTTTTTTGCATGGGTCCTCGAGTCCACTTCCAATTGTGACCGCGGCTCCCAGCCTCTTGCTTAGCCACCCCTGCTGCTGGACGTGCATGTGCTCCGGCAGCAGTTGCCCAAGGACGCGCCCCGGTAATGAGGGACGCCGGCATGCGCTAGGTACGTGTGGCCGCACCCGGGACGCCGTGCAGGGGCGTGCAGGGGCGGCAGTCCGTCCGAGTGGCGACCGGGCCGGGTCAGGCTCCCACCCGCCAGCGAGGCAGCATGACCCCAGTTGACGGGGAGGCCGCGGCTGGCCGGCTGCATGCAGCATGGACCGCGGACGCCCCGAAGCCAGGCCTGCAGCCTGTGCCCCCACACGTGGGCAGGCCGGCGGCCCAGCCTCACCCCTGCTGGGGCCCGAGCCCCGGAGCCCTGGTCACCCAGCCTGAGCCAGGCTAGGGCGGCGTCCACCCTCCAGGGCACCCTGGGCCCTGAGTTGGGGGAGGGTCAGAGGGGTCCCATCGGGAATGGTTAGAGGTGACCCAATGCTGATGGGAACCTTAGGTCACAGTTCACACCTTGCTGGCCCCACCTGCTCATCGATGGTTGAACGATGGGGCCCCTCCAGGGGGCTGTGCGGAAGGTGCCGTGCACCCTGGTTCACCCAGACCCAAGCCCTGGGTACCCCTCCCCCAGCCGATGCCCCCCATCCACCTGCTGCCCTAACCCCCGACCTTAGAAGCACAGCGCTGAGACGACACGGTCCCTCCCTCAGTTACCTGCGGCCTAACCTCCAGGCGCAGGAGAGCGGCCGGATCAAAAATGTTTTGGAACAAGGTTGAGGGTATTTTAAATGGCTTCCCCATTACGTGTTTGGTTTTGAGAGTAATTTTAAAAGAAAGCAGAGCCCAAGAGAAAGATGGCCCTTGTCCGCGCGGGGCCTCAGAAAGCCAGGCGCGCGCCCTGTTCTGCCAGGACCCACAGGCAGACGTGTTGCGCTGACGCTGCAGGTTTCCAGGATCTCGGCGCACGGGGGGCCCTGCCTGCAGTGGCCGCCCCGGTTCCCGAGGGGGAAGGGGATGGGAGAGGCTGGAACGCAGACTCGGACAGTGGACCTCAGAAACACTCGAGATTGTCGCGTGTCCGACCGACGGCTCTAGGATCCACGGACGTTGTCCTCGAGTTTCGGGAGGTAAACTTGAGACCCTGGGCAGGGGGACCTGGCTTCCTTCTGCTGGGAGAAAACTGCAGACGAAAATCCTTGTAGGCAAGTTTTCCAATTTAAAACTTTTATTTTTACTTCTCTGTTTTTTTCTTTATTATGTGACCAAAAAAATGAAAACAAATGTGTTTCTGGATTTGTATTTCTTTAGGCCAAAAAGGTTTTTAAGTTGAACTTTAGGCATAAATGGAGCGAAGACGTGTGTATGTGTAGCCTGGATCAATTTACCAATAGATTTTGCTGCTCCAGACAAGGCTTCACTTTGCATTTTCACGATTGCTTTGAAAATTGAGGGCAGTAAGAAAATACTGTATTTCTTCACTTAGTAAGTCCCCTAGATGAAGCTGCGGTGAAAGGAACAGAAAGAGACCCTTAGAGCCGCGCTTCACGAAACCCACGCAGGACGGGACGCCTTTCCTTGGACACCTGACAGTCCCCTGAGACCCCGACTGAGCTCACACCAGGGACCCTGCGCGAGCAGGTGGCCGAGTGACATGTCTCACGCAGACTTCTGGGACAAGAACTCCCGTTGGAGTCCATTTTCTCAGCATCTTCCTTAGCAGAACTATTTCTAAAATTCTTGAACATATTTTTAAACACTGAGGGGCTGACAGCGTCACCGCAGGAGAGCCCTGTGCAGAAGCAGCGACTGTGCAGAAGCCGAGGAGACTCGGTGCCTCAGTGCCTGCATCCCATCCGGTCCGGACCGCGCAGCCCAGGCGCAGGCCTGGGTTTGCTGGGGGACAGTCAGGCAGACTTGGGAAGCAAGCGTCCTGTCGCCATGTGCTTGTGTGTTTACGGCAAGTGCTTCAGGCAGGGAGGCCCTCTTCCCACCTCGTGCAGGTGTGACAGGGGTGGCCGCCACAGGGGTCGGAACAGGGAAGAGAAAGCCCAAAGCTGGGAGGCATTCCCGGGGTCCCGGCTCAGGGCTCTGAGCCCGTGCGCCAGGCCAGCAGTGGGTCCCCATTATTTCCTGCACAAGAGGACGAGTTGGTGACTGCTCAGCCCCAGGTTTGAGAGTGGCCCTGATTTTATTTGGCCGGGCTACTTCAAACTTGAAACACGATGAACACTTCATTGTGATTTGTCACCATGCCCGAAGGTCTGTACAGGACCCATTTTCCAGCCGGTTACAGCAAGTGACACCCCCGCTTTTTCCCTCTTGGTTGCTGCAGCCCCAGGGCGGACGCGAGCTCACACGGAGGCCAGGAGTGCACAGGTGCTGCCTCCAGTTTACCTGTGAGGCGGCAGGGATGGGGCCAAGGTCATTCATTTGCTCTCCCGGGGAGATGGGGGGGTTTCCAGCAGTGCCTTTGGAGTCGGGGAGCCCACGTACAGGAAGCAAGGGTTTTCGTTAGCCACGCTGCCTGCGTCCCTCACCACGGGCTGAAAACAGTCTCCATGCTGCTGCCTGGCAGTGTGGGCTGCAGGAGACGCGGGGCTTCCCCTGGGGCCTGAGCACGTCCACGCTGAGGACCGCGCCTGCCTCTGGGTTTCCAGGGACACCCAGTCACCTCTTCTGCCGTTTCCAACCCAAGCTGTGCTGCGCACTGCCGTGGGGTTCAGGCCACCCCACGTGGGCCTCCCTTCCTGGGAGAGGCGTGTCTGCGCTGGGCAGGCGCTGCTTATCGATTTTACCTCCCGTCCTGGGGCCTGGCGCTGCCTCCGCAGGGGCAGGGGCCCCTTTGGTAGGAGGACCATCACTTCCTCAGTCACCGGACACAAAACTGTAGTTTTGAATGTTGAGATTACTTAGCTAGGCAATTCCCGTGACTACCTAAGAGTTAGAAAAAGCCCTAAATCCTTGAACTTTAATTAACATCAACAAGCATGGCCGTTGGTGGGCAGAGTGGTTGGGAAATGTCCTGGGCCACCTCTGAGGTCTGGAAGTGCCACAGCAGGGTGGCCACTGGACCTCCAGGGAGCGTTGGGGCAGCGCAGGGAGAGAGGAAGGACCCCCAGCCTGGTCAGACGGGTCGTCCCGGGAGAGGAGGAGGAGGAGTCCGGCCACCCACAAGGGCCCCTGGGTCGGACCCCACCTGCCTGACTTGAAGCCCTGAAGATAAAGCCTTTCCTGGGACTGGATACCGGACCCCTTAAATGCCTCTTTTTCAGAGCACACGACACATTTGAAAGTGGCTTAATCACGTAAAAACTACTCCGAGAATCTCCCTCTTGTTTTGCCGTAGTAAAACCTGACTGTCATGGCTGCGAGCTTGGGTGTAATATGTCACTTTAAACTTCAGCAGAACATGCCAACCTCCTTCCCCACGTGAAGAAATTTAGACTCATGTTAAAATGAATCGATCTCAAATTTGCTCTAAGTGCTTTAATTAGAAAGTTTGGGGATTGCTTACTGTTTTAAGCAAAAAGTGAGGCCCAGTGTGTGTCGCTGGCCAGTGGGAGACACCCCTGTTCCTTGCCACTTGCAGAAGGAAACGTGCGTGAGGGTCACTGCTCCAGCACCTCCCGGCGTGGGGTTCTGGGTCCTGGCACGGCCTGAGCTGCCCGCCGGGGGTCCAGCTGTTGAAGCCAGGCATCGGAGCCGTTATTTAGAAAACAGTTAGCAATCGACAGAACAGCCCTGGGATCAAACGTAAGCTGCTGTTCTTCAGCGAAGGTCCCGCAGACGCGTGTACACGTGCCGACTCCACGAGCCTGCACCCACCTTTTCACGCTCCCTCGGCACCAGCTGCAGGTCACGCTTTACCTGTTAAATCACGTGGCAGCTGCCCCTCCCTCTACCCTGAGACCTGGAATTGTGCTCCCTTGCTTGGGGCTCACGGAGAACTTGACGTTGTTGATAACGTCCTAGTGTCCAAATGCGGGTTCCCACAAGGGAACGCAGCCCGGGCTCCCGCCTGAGTCTGGGGACGCCCTCTGCTGGCCCAGCGCCCAGGACCCAGGCAGATGCTCTGACTGAGAAGCACCGCGGAGTCTCTTAGAAGCAGCATGCCTCTGTTAAATATTTAAAATCTGTGATTTTTGTCCTTCATTTTTACCTTTGTGGTGGCACAAAAGCGACTGAAGTGGAGTGAAAATGACTTTGCAGTACCGTCTGATCGCTCAGAGAGGGCCCAGCTGAGAAGTTACGCGGTGGGGTCCCCTTGCGAGAGCCAGGCAGGAGCCGGGGAGCGGGGTGCGGCTGGGGGGCTGCCCCAGGCAGCGTAGGTGCGGGAGCCGGTCTGCACCTCGGCCAACGGAGACAGGCACGTGCTCTGCTCGAGTCCGTGAAAAGTGACAGGATTTAAGTCAATCAAATGTAGCTGATCGGAGAGAAGGGTCCAGCCCCCGTGGTTCGGACCCAGCTGCTGCCACTCGGCCACCTGGGTTCACCCTCAGGGCAGGGGCCCAGGAAGGCGCTGCGCACGCGTCTGTCCACGGAAAACACCACTCCTGCACGCATGGCGTGAACGGGCCCCGAGTGTGGCTGGGCCCAGGGTGGGGGGAAGGCGCCAGCCTGGGGGAGGGAACCGGCTGCAGGGAGGGCTGAGGCGCCGTGTAAGTGGTTGAATCCCAGTGGCTGGGACCGTGGCCCGCCAGAAAGCGTCCCTGTGTGGGAGGGGAGGGGCCCACAGCTGGCGTCTGCGGTGGGGCAGCCACATCCACGCCAGCCATGGAGCCTCCGGCTGCACCTCTCCGCACGCAGGGAGCCGGAGCCTTAAGTGGGGCTCACTTTCCGGAGAAATAAGAGTTAATTGTTCAGGGAGTTTTATGTCTTTCTAATAAAACGCCCGATTTGTGTTTTTAATTGCAGGTGCCCCACCCCTGGCTGTGACGGCTCCGGACACATCACTGGCAACTATGCGTCCCACCGAAGGTATGGGGTGGGCTGGGACCCATTGAAACCGTCCTTTCTCATGACCCCCCTGCCCAGGGACACTGCCGATGGCCTTGGCAAGCTGCCCCCACTGCTGTGCGTGGGGGTCTCCTGGTGCCCGGCACCAGCCCTCGGGGTGCCCGCTCTGCAGGGGCCCCGCCTGCTGCAAGCAGTTCCAGAGCCCACTGGTGGCATGTCGTCCTCCGTGGAGATAGATGCGGGAAGAGCGTAAGACCCCCCAGCGAGGTCCTTGAGAGGCAAGATCCCCACCACCCGAAATGCCTGACCCGGCCATGAGCTGCCCAGGCTGCGAGCAGGGTCAGCGAGCCGAACACCAACGCCGGACCGGCAGGCTCGGTCGGGGCTGGGCCTCCAGCGGAAGGAGCACCCACAGAACCACAGAACAGAGCTCCCACCCCGAGACCGCAGAAGTCCCCAACGGCCGACATTCAGTCCACGTTTCATGCACGTGTTTCATGCCAGGCCCTGGGCTGCAAGGGACTTGAAAGCCTTGTGGGCACTGCCTTCACGGGTGGGTCCAGACCGTGCGGCGAGGGGCAGGAATTCCTCGCCGGCCTCAGGCAGGAGCGCAGCAGTGCCTGGGAAGGACAAGGCGCGTCTGGACTGAGGCCCTCGGGAGCGTCTAGCAGCAGGTGGACTGAGTGACGGGACAGCTGCTGGCTTGTCCCCGCCACCTTCCAGGTGGCGACACGGTGGCCGACTGCAGGCAGCCCTCCCGCCGTAAGTGCGTCGCCCGCAGGAACAGGGAGCAGCGTGAGGGCAGCGAGAGCGCCCACCAGAGCGAGGCCGTGGACCCAGCCCCAGGGAGCAGGCAGTGGGTCAGAGACCCGACCCGGGCCGCTGAGGGCCCCATGCCGGGGCCAGAGCCGGGTGCTCGCGCTGGCCGGTTCCTCGTTAGGATCTCGCTGCAGGTCCCGAGCTTCTGGGGCCACTGCCCAGTGTTTGAGAGCCATGGACGCCGCGCAGCCTGCGGACAGCAGCAAGGACTGGGCTCGGACGCTCGGGGACCCCCCTGCTCACCTGCGGCAGCCCCTCTCCTCCAGACCAGTGGGTCCGCTGCTGACACCGGGGTTGGACGGGTCTGCGGTGGGGGCCGCGTGTGACTCCACCCAGCACCCCGGGGCCGGGGCCACGGCCACCGCTGCGGTCAGGACAGGCCTCGCCACGATGGGCTGGTCTCACCCGCGACAGAGGAGCCGCTGCGTTTTGAAGGCAGAACCAGAGTTACCCCCAGAACCCGTGCCAGCACGGCAGCTTCGAATCAAGGCTGCGCCACGGCGAGTGGGCTCTCACGTGGCTTCCTGCCAATTCCGCTTTCTGACTGGCTGCTTTGCTGGGCACCCGGTGAGGCCTAGTTTCAACACTCCGTGTCACCTGGCTCCCGGACGGTGGTGTTGGCGCAGCGAGGGGGACCCGTGCCAGGGGTAACGCGCGCAGGAAAGGAGACCGCACCTGGTTCGGGCCTGGAGCCCGGGGCAGCCTCCCCGGCGGGCGAGTTGAAGCGCCGCGTCCATCCTGGTGGCCGCCCCTCGCGTGGGGCGCAGCACCGGCGAAGGTTTTGCCTCTGCTGACAGCTCCTGTCGAGCTGAGCACCATCGGGGCCCAGACGCCAGCACCCTTCCCAGCCTGTGGGTCTGGCAGCCACGTTCACATACAAAGACTCCCTCCCCTGTTCGTCCCGCTGCCCCTTCCCAGGAAGGGGGACGGTCCCCAGAGCAAACTCCAGAGAAGCTTCACTTCCACAGCGGTGCCACGGCCCTTCCTGCAAGGGGTGCGTGCGGCCGGCCCAGCCCCTCCTAGGGAGTGTCTTCCCCGGTGCCCAGGGCCATGCGGAGCGCTGGGCGGTCATCTCTCCGCAGGACGCTGCGGCCGAGAGAGGCTGCCTGGTGGAGCGGGAGCCGGGCGGGGCTCGCGCGGGAACGGCCCACGGTCTGGGGCCCTGGCCCGTCTGGGTGCCATCGGATGGGCGCCTGCCTTTCTGTTTTGGTTTTAACCGTGGCGTGGTTTCCTGGCTCTACACCATCCCCGCAGCGTTCCTACTTTCCTTTGACTTGCGTTTACTGACTGACTGGGCTCTCTGTGCCTTCCCGCCTGCCTGTGGGTGCCGCCTCCCCAACGCCCGCGCGGTGGCCGGGCCTTCTCCCTGTCACCCGCTCTGCGCGGCTTCCCACCTTCCAGCAACAGGCAGCTGTCCCGGGGCCCAGGCTCACTCGCTGCCTGTGGGGTCCTCGCCCTGGACTGGAGCAGGGGGTGCGGGGGCAGCGGGGCCCACGGGCAGGCGAGTGCAGGTCTGCTGCGCGCCTCTGGGCTCCCTCCTCGCTTGGCGGTGGCCTGGGCCCCAGGCTGCTTCCGCGGAGGAGCTCCAGCTGGGCGGGTGGCAGGCAGTGCAGTTTGATTTCCGCTGGGTGTGGTTCTGTTTTTCCTGCCTCCCGGCGCTGGCTCGGCAGTGGGACGGGAGTCCTCTGGTGTCCGCCAGGCATGAAAGCGGCGGGAAGGAAGTATTGGAGAGCCAGCTGCCTGCCAGCAGCAGACAGCCCCGTGGGCACCCCCGGCTGCCAGGAGCGGGGCTCCACTGCGGAGGGGCGTGCCCTGAGAGCACACGTTCCCCCAGTTTTGCTTTACTGCCCAGAAGCACACGCCTCTGGAGGGAACCCAGAGTCGCTCGGGCGGGCAGCCTGCAGGGCTGGGTGTGCGGGAGGCTTTTCTGAAACCGCGCGTCTCCTTTAGCCTTTCAGGCTGCCCGAGGGCAAAGAAGAGCGGCATCCGGGTGGCACAGAGCAAGGAGGACAAGGACGACCAGGAGCCCATCAGGTGCGTGTGCTGGCGGTGGGGCTGGTGGGCACTCGGGGTGCCAGTGAGCGTGCCGGGGGCCACACTTGCAGTCAGTCGAATGGGAACCAAATCCAGACGGAATTGTTGGAGTTGTAGGTGAGGTGACAAGTGAGTACCCACCAGTGCGATGATCCGAGTGGCTAGAGCCCCGAGGCTTCCCTCTGCCCCTCGCTGGGAATCGCAGTTGATTGGTGGGGACAGACGGCTCAAGAGGGTGCAGGGAGACACCAAACCACATCAAAAGTGGCCCTTGAAGCCCTGGTTGGCGGCTCAGTGGATAAGGCACCAGCCTGCGAACCCAAAGGTCGCTGGTTCGATCCCCAGCCAGGGGACATAACCAGGTGGCAAGCCAGGTCTCCAGCCAGGTCCTTGGTTGGAGGCAGGTGAAAGGCAACCACACATGGATGTCTCTCTCCCTCTCTGCCTCCCTCCCTTCCCCTCTCTCTAAAAATAATAACATTTTTTTTTAAGTGGCCATTGAGCCAGCATTCTGGCTTGAGAAAGTCGCTGAGCTGCCTCACTGAGTGGGACTGGCTCCCTCAGGTGGCTGCCTGCCTGCCACCCACACCGACCCGGGAGCCTGGGTCTCAAAAATCCTAAGATGAGCCTGGTGCTGTCTCCCCAGAATTGTAACCTCACTCAGTGTCTTTGGAGAAAAATTTTTGTTAGAACAAAATGAAAATGAATTGCAATAAAAATATTAAATTAAAATATCAGAATAAGTAAGAAATGCAAATTCTGTGGACGGCCACTCGACTGGCTGGGCAACCGCAGGCACGAGTGAGGGCTGGGCCAGCCCTGCGGCTTTGAGGAGACGGCTCGGCAGGTCGTGGCGTCTGCCCGCCCCGCGCGGCCGCCTGCGCGAGCAGTTCCCGGGCGTGATGAGCCGGTGCTGCGCCTCAGTGCCAGCCAGCGACTCTCACTGACTCCAGAGACGTCCCTTCGCCCCAACTCTGGTCCAGTCCGTCCGGAAGGGTGTTTTGTGGCTTCCAGGGGCCACGGCCAAACAGACAGGCTTTCTAGCTCCGGAGAACCAGTCTTTTCCAGAGTAACTCTGCCGCTTCCCACGGACGCTGCACAGGTCACCACAAAAGCTGGGGTTCTGTCCCAGAGTGGTGTCCTTGAAGCAGCCCGCCCGCTGCCCGCGCTTCTGAGGGTGAACCGGGCGCGGCGCCTGGGTGGCACCTTGAGGTTGGTCTGCTCCGCGCGGCCTCTGGCCTGCGTGCGAGGCAGCGTTGCCCTCCCGCCGGCTCGGCCAGGTGGTGAAGTGCGTCCCGTGTCTGCCGCAGGTGCCCCGTTCCTGGCTGTGACGGCCAAGGCCACATCACCGGGAAGTACGCCTCCCACCGCAGCGCCTCGGGCTGCCCCCTGGCGGCCAAGCGGCAAAAGGACGGGTACCTCAATGGCTCCCAGTTCTCCTGGAAGTCAGTCAAGACGGAGGGCATGTCGTGTCCCACCCCCGGCTGTGACGGCTCAGGGCACGTCAGCGGCAGCTTCCTCACGCACCGCAGGTGAGTGCGCCGCCGCCCCGCGGCCCACAGGTACGGTGGCCACTCGCAGCCCCTCAGCCATCACCCCTGAGAAAGGATGACGCTGAGGCAGGAGGAAGAAGGAAGCTGGGTGCGTTTAGGGCTCCCTCATGTTCTGGAGCGGCGCACCTCCCGACAGCACGTTACAGGTGTCTGACGGATTGCAGTCAGACAGGTTGTGGTTTCACACGTGTGAAGCGATTCACTCGGGCTGAATAGCCCGTGGGCCCCCTTGGGGGAAGGGCGTGGCAGGGGGCTCGGCCTCCCAGGGAATGCCTGGCCAAAGGGGCCGCAGGAAGCTGCCAGAAGAGAGTCCACCCCATTCACTTCCGTTCGCTTCATGTGAGAAACATACACGCAGTGAGGTTGTCTTCAAAGGGGGGCCTGTGCTGTAGAAGCAAGGGGCCCAGCGGGCTCGGGGAGGGTCAGGATGGCCGGTGCGGACGAATAAGGCAGCGGCCAGCTCATCGCTGTGCCTGGGCAACGGGAGCCGCGGGCACTGGGTGGGGAGGGTGCAAGGAGGAAGCTGGAGCCCTGGCACCGAGCTGGGGACCCTTGCACCGCCAAGGGCCTGGTGGGGAGGGCGCAGGCTGGTCCCCTCTGCGCTCTGCCCGGGTGCGCGGTGCCCTCTCGCTCCGTCTGCGGAACGGCCCCCAGCACGGACTGCACGTCGGCTGGGTGCAGGCAGGAGGGACAAAGGTGCGACATGAGCTCAGCATGCTTGAAGGAAGCTCTTTTTATGAAGAGAGTAATTCGGGTGGAAAGTTCAAATGGCTTAGACAGGCCTGAAGAGGAGGGTGGGTGTCCGCTCTGGACCCCCTCTCTCGGCCCAAGTCCCAAGGCCAGCGGGAGGGTGTGCTGGGCAGGCGGCCCCGTGCGACCGGGACGCACACCCCGCCCCGTCCCAGCAGATGCCCACGTTTCTCAGAAGTCCGCAGAGGGCAGGCCACCGGCCGTAGGTGAGGCCCTGCGATGTGGGGACCCACGGCTGCCTCTGCCCCCTGGGAAGGCGTTGCCAGGAACACTGCAGGGCTCCGCCGTCAGGACTCGGTCCTGGAACAAAGCGCTGGCGGTCACCGTTTTGGTGGTGGTGACAAAATGTGCTCCCCAAGTTCATGCTTCAGACCTTTCATCCAAAATTAAAATTTTAACACCATTTACGTGACGCGTGAATGAGGGCACTTGTGCTGTGCTGATCTGACACAAAGGAAAACAAGCTCCATTTAGTGGCTAAACGTGAGCACCCTGGGGTGGCAGGAACACGAGACAGGAGGACGGGCTACTGACGCCTTCTTCCCAATCAGGTGAGGGTGGGAGCCAGTCGCCCCCGGCGCCCCTGACCCGGCAGCCCTCCCTGGGCCCCGCGGGAGCTATCGGGTCCGTGTTGGGGGCTGGGCAGGAGAGGCCGGCAGAGGGCAGGCCCAGGGGAGTTCGCCGCGGAGCCCACCTCTTTGCTGTCACCTGGGTCTCACGCCATTTCTAGCAAGACCAGAAGGTTCCCCAGTGTTCAGTCTACATGTCCGGACCCTGAACAGACAGACAGCCCGGGACGTAGGTCCTGTGATCTTGCATAGAGGCTCCACCACGGAGACCTTGCTTGCAGTCCCCCCGGACCCTCCGTGCCTGCCCTCCTGGCCCACTCGGCCTGGTGCCCTTGCAACCAGCCCCCCACGGCCAGTCGGAACAGAGAGGTTTCCCGTGCCTGCCGGCTCAGTGCCTCTGGGCGGGGGAGGGGGGTGCACAAGCCACCACTCTGCCCCGTGGCGTCAGTGCTCCCTGGGGCTGGCCGGCCACCCTGACGGGTATCCCCAAACTGCATCCGACACACAGAGCGTATTTCTTGCTCAGGGCAGACCTGGGTGGGGAGCAGGGGAGAGGGTGCCCACCCCCTCCCACATCGTCCACAGGGTTTCTTCCTCCACCCGAGGGCCCAGCAGGGACACTGGGAGCAACACGCTTCCTTCAGGCGCCCAGGTAGAACCCAGGCCTGTTGCAGCACCTTGTGCAAGGGACACTGGGAAATGTAGTTCACCTGGGGGGCGCACGGATTGCAGTCTGCGTGAAGTCGCACTGCCGCAGTTTTACAGACGCACGGCCCCCTGGCCAGATGTCAGATCCCTTCCTGGGGGCACAGCGAGAGAAAGGGGCAGGAGCCACCCAGCGGGGTGCACTGGGCTTCGTCCAGGCCCAGGGGCCTCTCACCCCCCTGCAGACCCGCCCAGGACCCTGTTCTTCGAGGAGGAGAAGCCGCGTGGGCGATGCCTTGCACCCGCCCCGCCAGGAGGCCTGTGTGCACTGAGTCCCAGGGAGCAGGGCGGGCCTGGCTCCCTCTCAAGACTGCGGCCCGGCCTCCTGCACCCAGAGCCCATGCTCAGGTGGGCGCTGACGGGGTCCCGGGTTCCAGCGGATGTCACTGAAGGCCTCTCTGACGACGAACCCAAAGTGATGGAGGAAGCATCTCGGGCCGAGTGCCGTGGTGCCAGCCGTGGGGAAGCCTGGCCTGGCTGCCCCAGGACCCCCCTGACCCTCCCGCCTCGTGGGCGCTGCCCGGCCTCCTCGCCCCGCCTGGCAGCGCTCGGAACATCACACCTCCCTTCACAAGGCAAGAGGAGGGTCTCCTCAAGGCCCCACCACCGCCGAGGTGGCGGGTGTTGTCAGGCAGGGCCAGGCCCCAGCTGCAGCGGGGTGTCTGCGGGGCTTCTGCCCCCGTTTCGTCCTGCACACTCTCGCTGCGGGAGAGGGACGCCAGGTCTCCGAGCCGCCCCCACCCTGCCCTCTGGCCCGGCACCTGTCGCCACCAGGCCTGTGCTTTGCGGGGCTGGCACAGGACACCAGGATCTTGCTGAGGAAACAGTCCTGACCCTTGTGCAGGGGGACAGGCCACCTGGGGCTGCGCCCCTCCTACAGCCACGCGAGTGAGGGCGGGGGACCACACCAGCACCCCCACCTCCATCGCCCTTGGAGCCCTTCCGGTGCCCAGAGGGCCGTGTGGCGATTGAATTCCCTGCCCTTTGGAGGCCACTTCCTGCGGGGTCCCTGTCCAGACCCCCACCTTGTGCAGGTCTCCGGGCACTGCCCCGTTCTGACCGTCGGCCGGAACCAGCTCAGACCGGCTTAGTATCTGCCTGAAGAGCTTGGAAGGGGAAAGCGCAGGTCCAGCATCCGTGTGCAGGCGGATCCCAAAGGGCTGGTGCGAGAGGGAGGCTGGGCCCCTCCCAGGCCGCAGGCTTCGGACACATTCCCTCGGGGCTTTGCCCAGGGGAGCCCCTCCTGAAACTGCCTCCACCTCCTCCGTTGTGCTCTGTCCCCTGAGACAGAGGGCCCGACTTGTTCCAGTTCGTCACCTGAGTATCAAGGGTTCAAGTTCCCGTTCTTCACCCAGCGAACGGGAGTTCAGCGAACCAGACAGCAGGTCTGCGGCACCAGCCTGGCGGGGGTGGGTCCCGGGCCACAACCAAGGCCGCTCCGTCCGGAGCCCTGTGCGCCCTGCGTTCCTGTTGGCCGGCCGGCCAGCCTGGGCTGCCAGCGCCTCCCAGCCCCTCCGCCAGGGGCCGGGCGGCCGTCCCAGCAGCGCCCAGCTGGGCAAAGACACACTCAGCCTCCCAGCACCCGCGTCTCGGCGCCACACAACTCCTCCACGGGCATCGGTTTCCCCCACAGCCTCCCGCTGACCCTGCCTACAGGGGGCACTCGCGTTGGCACAGCGAAGTCCAAGGAAAGCCTGGGGGAAAGTGGGGAGACGCCTGGCCCGGGAACCCGGGATTAGTCCAGCAATGAGGCTGCTTCGCTCCCTAAGCTGGCCCGACACAGCGCACGGCCATTCTCTCCTCCATCCGAGCCAAGGCCTGGGCTTCCGGAGAGGGTCCCCCTCACTCGTCTGCTGGTGGCCGGAAACCCTGGGGCGCCACCCTGTCATCACAAGGCCTTGTCCTGTATTTGTGCCCAAACCTCGCTGCTCTGACCAGGACGCCGCCGCTGGTCAGGGCCCAGCCCCATCCAGCATCACACCCCCTGGACGTGACCCCGCAACAAATGCCGGGTGCTGGGACGTCACCAGACCTTTGGGGGACAGCCAACCGCAGCAGTGACCACCAACCTGAGCTCCTGTCTGCCGCCGGAAAGCACGTCCAGTGAACGCCGGTGGGCCGGCTCGGCTCCTGCGCCCCCGACAGCACCGCCTCTGCTGCTGCAGCACCTGGTGCCTGGAGCCCCAGCTCAGGTGCCCGTCTGTCCGTCTGTCCCGACGAAGGGCAGCTCTCCCTGCAGACCTTCTGCTTCCTTTTCTGTCCCAGGGCAGCCTGACCGCACCGGCCCAGCTCCTGGCTGCACCCGCGCTGAGGAAGAGAAGGAAAGAAGCAGTGAGAGTAAAACGCACCCTGACCGCAGGGGTCTGTGGGAATGAGGCATTTTCTGGGAGCTGAGTGCCACCCAGGACCTCTCAGGGGCCCTCGGTGTGCCCCGGCCACCCTGAACCGCCTGCCCGCATGCCTGTCACCCACTGTCCTCCCAGCGGACACTCCCACATGCCCCTGGACACTCGCTTGTTAGCTGCGTCCCGCTGTGATGTCCTCCTGGAGGAAGGCCCTTCGGGGCCGGGTCCTGACCAAAAGGCCGCTGCCGTCTCTCCCTGAGGCCTCCTGCCTGTGCCTCCCCCTGGACCCCCCTGGAGCGGAGCCGGACGCTGGGGCCCACCCAGGGCAGGGGGCAGCACGGGGGCAGGGGGTGGCAGGAGATTTCCGAGTCGGAAGGTCCAGTGCTGGGCTGTCCTGCACTTGCCCCTGGGGTCCACTCCTGGGCAGACAGGCTGCGTGACTTCTCTTGAGCCGCCACCAGATGGCACTGCGCCCCAGAGGTCAGGCCGGGCCTGTGCCCACCCGCAGCAGCGGTGCCATGAGGTCCTGTGGGGGCTGAGTGCTGGTGTCCCACAAGCGTGTGGGCCCTGAGCGCGTCTCTGTCTCCTGGGTGAGTTCCCAGCTCTGCCTGACAGGACACCCGCCCCGACCTGTCACCCCTGGGGGCAGTTCTGTTCACTGAAACTGGAGAGAAGCAACAGACCTCACGTGGGCCTCGGGGTCTGCGTGTGACACACCTCCGGGTGGGGCCCCTGAGCCCGTCCCTTCGTTGCTCTGCCTCCTGGCTTCCCCTGGACTCCCCAGCTCGGCAGAACACGGGTGGGAGGTCCCCGCGTGGGGGCATTCGCTCCGGCCTGTCTGCACGCCACCAGGGACGGGGCAGGCCTGGCAGTGCAGACAGCGTACTCAGTAAGGACGCCAGTGAGCCGAGAGCTGGGCCAGGCTGCGGTGCGGGCGGGTGTGAGGGACTGGGGGGAGGGGGGGCCGCTAGGAGAGGAGCGAGCAGACGCCAACTCCTGCCGCCTGCCCCGCTGCACGTGGAGAAGTGCGGACAGAGCTTTGCAGGGACCCTTGGGCTCCGAGGGACACGACTCGGGCCTCTGGGCACCGTGCCCAGAGACGCCACATTCCCCACAAACAGGGGCCATGTCAGGGACGGGCCGGGGGGACAGCAGCTTGGTGGAGACCCACCTGCGGACAATGACAGGCCACGTGGTGACCAGGGGAGGGACAGGCCTGAGGAACAAGTCAGCTCAGGAGACATCGTGAGCTGGTCACTGGGCAGGCGGCCCTGAGGGAGAGGCAGGCCTTGGGGCGCTGGTGGTGACCCCACGCAGGGGTGACTGCACCCCAGGGGCCTTGGTGCCCCCTGTCCCCACCCGCAGTGCCACTGGGGCTCCAAAGGTCTCTGCTTCCCGGTGTTTCTTGGGGAGGGGTGTCTGGTGACACCCTCCACATTGAAGGCTCCGTCCCCTGAACATCTAGAAACACCGATAGCAAAGGTTCTGGGAAGAGCGACAGAGGAGGGACCCCCGGCCTTTCGGAGCTCTGCTGCAGGAACGGGTGCGCCCCACCCAGGGGACGGGAACAGCTCACCTGTGCGGGGTCTCCGTCAGAAGATGCATTCGGGACCCGTGTCTGTGGAGAGGCCGGGGCCTCGCCCCTCACGTCAATACTGTCGCTAATAACTGGGGGTCGTTTCCGTCACTGGTGCCGGATGGAGGTCCAGAGCCCGTGCAGCCCTGGGTGTCTGATGGAGGTCACAGCTGTCACCAGGGGTATAGACATGAATGTACAACATTCTGTGCAGGTTTTCAGCTCCCCATATGCGATGTGCCAGGTGGCCCCGGGGCAGCGGCCCGGCTGGGCTTGCTCACACGCGCCGGGTGCAGGGTGCCATGGACGCTTGCGCAGCGTGCCAGGAGCTGGGGAGGACCTGCACCCGGCTCCCAGCACCCCGGCAGGCCACGGAGCAAGGGGGCAGGCGTCAAACCCCTCATTTGACGAGTCTGGCACGAGTCTTCTAGGCGACATAAGGAATACTTCAAAGCAATCTTCCAGCCCCGGCTGGTGGCACAGTGGATAAGGCACCAGCCTGTGAACCCAGAAGTTGTTGGTTCACTTCCCCAGCCAGGGCACATGGCCAGGTCTCCAGCCAGGTCCGTACACACGGATGTCTCTCTCCCTGTCTGCCTCTCTCCCTTCCCCTCTCTCTGGAAATAATAAATAAAATCTTTAAAAAAATTTTTTAAACCTCCCAGGGGAGCAGTGGGCCTCAGAAGAGAGGACTGGCCTGGCTCTGGGTGCCGAGCTCCCCACCTGTTCTTCTCTCCTGAGTACTTGAAACTCAGTTTCGGCTCACCCCGAGCAGGTCTGACCTGGCCGCTCCGAGGGGCCCGGGCAGCTCCAGAAGGGGGGCAGGCGCACGTTCTCCTGCCCCCTGAGCTGGTGTGCACCCTGGCCTTGCTGGGACCGAGCCTTCTCCGGAGGCCCGCGACTAACAGCATCCCGTGTCTGTCCCCCAGCTTGTCCGGCTGCCCGAGGGCCACGTCAGCCATGAAGAAGGCGAAGCTGTCTGGGGAGCAGATGCTGACCATCCGGCAGCGCGCCAGCAACGGTAACCGCGCCCCTCCCCCACCCCCACCCGACGGGGCAGGCGGCAGCCCCACTCTGTCCGCCAGCTTCACACCTCCGAGCGCGGTCGAGACCAGGGGCTGTGGCTTTCATGAAGCCTGCACCGGGAGAGCAGCCCTCCCTGGGCGCCCCGTCTCCCGCCAGGTCACAGGCCAAGTCACAGGGGACCCCACCAGACTCCCAACAGCTTCTCCACAGAGTTCCCCCTTTTATCCCTCTGTCCCCCACCCCCAGCCTCCTCAGAGGACAGAACGGGGCCCCCGCCCTGGCTTCACGCCGCCCTCCCCAGGGCCTGGTGCTCCGAGTGTCTGTGGGGTCCATTTCCTCCTGGGTGCTGCCCGCCACCTGGGGGCCACGCCAGCCCTCGGGGACCCCTGTGGATCCAGTTGTGAACTCACCGACTTGCTACAAGTTACCCATCAACCCCAATCCATACCCCGGCATGGTCAGGGCCACTCGTGGACAAAGGGAGTGGAGAGAGTTCGAGGGCGTGTCCCTGGCTGCGGTGGGACAGGGGCACACTCTGCGTCCGGCTCCAGCTCACCCTGAAACGGGGGTGCTGCTTGCGGTCCGTGCGGTGCCGTGCTTTCTGAGTGTTGTGCGTGTTGGTGGTTAACTTCTCTGCTCAGATAACCCCAGGCACTGTGACTCCGGGCTGTCCGGGTCCCCAGGTGCCCGAGGCTGGGACGGGGGTGACCAGCTCTAGGTGCCCTTCCTCTAGGCTGCCGGCAGTGTCGGCCCTGACTTGGGGTGTTTCTGAATCAACAACGGGCATTAGCCAGGGAGGTTTAAACAGACACACGCCCAAGCAGCTCTGTGACGGTGAACACGGGAGCAGCGGCCGCAGGGGCGGCACTGGGGTCCGTGGGCAGGAGCTCCGGGGAGCAGAGGCCCACGCGAGGGGTGAGGGGCTGGGATTGCTCGTTGGCCGTGGGCACAACAGCGGCTTGAGCACAGACCCCGGGTGGGCTCTTCCCCAGCCCCTCAGGGGGTCTCGGGAGGACCCGCAGCTCTGCTCTGGGCCCACCTTGCCCACCTGGAGCTCCCAAGGAACCAGGCATCACAAGGCCACGCCGTGGAGCATGTGGCCCGTCAGCCGCTGGGGGAACGGCCAGGCCACCATGTATGTGGGGACCTGGAACCCCCAGGGCCCGGCCGCCCGCCCCCACTCCCATCAGCACGGTGCAGAGGGGCTCCTTCAGCCCCGGGCGAGACCCACTCCGCGCCCTGCAGTCCCAGCGCGGCCAGAGGAGGCTGCAGTGAGACAGGGCTCCCTGCCCCGAAGAGCACACCCCGGACACTAAGCAGAGCACTTTGCCCCAGGACAACCGTAGTGTGACAGCAAAACTCCCCAGCCGGGTGGCTCGGTTTGGGTCAGGGGTGCGATCGTTAGCAAGGAAGCTGCCGCTGGATGGAGGACGGACGGGACCGCAGGCCTTCCGCCCGCAGAGGCACAGGGAGCGCTGAGCTGGCCTCGCTGGGCCTCCAGTAGCCGTCTGCGCGCCGGGCACCTGAAGCTCGGCGTCCTCCGGAGCACCCGCGGGCCCGGCGCCTGTCTGAAGGAGCCGTGGTAGAGGTGCAAGCCGGCGGCGGGCCGGCCGGCTGGCCGGGCCTCCTCGGTGCTTGAGCCCAGGCCCACGTGTCCTCTGCTGGGCACCGGCACCGCCCTGGCCAGCTGCTACCTCGCCGGGTCGCCGCTGTCCACCCATTTCTCTGCGTCTGAACACGGTTTGCCATTTCTTCCTGCTGCAGGTTCTAGCATATGCATGCCCACAGGTGCGGACACGGAAGCCCAGGTAACCTGGAGAGTAGCAGCGGAAGGTCAAAGCCAGGCCCTCCCAGGCCCAAGTCCGAGCTGGAGCTGGGCTGCCGGCCCTTTTGCTCTCACCCGCGAGGCACCTTCCGTGCAAAGACCAGAGCCACGGCTGCGAGCGGCGTGGCACAGTGGGTTGGGCATCGTCCCGCAAGGCGAGAGCTCACCCGTTCAGCCCCTAGTCAGGACACAGGCCTGGGTGGTGGACTCGGCCCCCAGTTGGGGTGCATATGAGAGGCAACCAGTCGATGTTTCTCTCCCTCACTTTCTCCCTCCTTCCCCCTCTCTCTAAAAATAAATTATATCTTTCAAAAAAGACCAGAGCTATGTCCTACGCACCCCAGCTACACCCCTTTCCGTGAAAGGCTGTGCTTCAGGCCCGGGGCGCCAGGCCTCAGCTCGCTGCCTGGGGCCGACTCCCGGCGGGACCGCTGGGGACAGAAGCTGTGACTGTGCCCAGACCCAAAGGTCTGGTTTGCATGTTGCCCAGCTCCATGCGAGGGACCAGCTCTCTCCCTCTTTTCTTGACAACGGAGTGAAACCACCCCCAGGGCCACTTGCATGTTGCGTGTGTAACGGGTGTGATGTGACCTGCAGCTCCCTTCCGTCCGCCCCTGCACAGCAGAGCAGCCCCCGGCCCGACCCTGGTGAACTGGCTCTCAAGAGGAGCTGCCCCGCGTGGCGTGCGCCCCGGTGCGTGGAAACCCATTGGCCAGCATGAAGTCACCGTGGCCTCGGCTCACCAGTGACCTCTCGGCGTTTGGGCACCTTACACTTAGAGGGACATTGTGGCACGTCCTCAATGGTGACAGATTGAGTCCCAATTCAGCGCTTTACACACAAAGACTCACAATGGGCATCTCCCTCTGCTTACGCTGCAGACAGCACACCCAAGGCGGCCCCCCAAAGACTTCCTGCATGCGGCGGGCTCACCCACGCTCTACGTGCTGCGCTCTGACTGCTTGAGGGGCTGGGACAGTCCTCTAGGGACAGTGGCCCACACCTGGGCAGCACAGACATCCCGGGCAGGTCTTGATTATGTCTCGACGGCTTTGGGGTGCGCTCGCGGAACGGGGGGCTGTGGTCAATGTTCAGGGCCCTCTGAGCCACTGGTGTCGTGGGGACTTGAGTGTCAGGGCTCACGGAAGTGAGACCCATGTGTTCCTGTTAACAGCCACCCTGGGTCCCCTGCGTGGTGGTGGCCAAGGGAGGAGGGAGGACGGGACAATGCTAAGACCATCGTGTCCAAAACGCTTGCCTTGGCACCCAAGGCTGACGCGCGTGGGAAGAGAGGGCCCCGTGTGGGAGCTCAGGATGGGCCCCAGGCGCCCGGCGGCTGCTGTTCAAGGGTGACATGGTGCAAGCGAGACCCTGCGCTGGGTCTCTGCAGGGCCTCGGGGCCCCTCTCTGGTGGACTGTACCCCACTGCCTGCAACACAGAGGATAGTGTCAGCCCTGAGTTGTCCTCAGAGCCCCGCTCATGTTTCCCCTGGGTTTGCCTGCGGATCCCGGTCCTGCCACGTGGCCGCGGGCCGGCGGCAGCGCATCCCTGCGCTTCACCGAGATCACCGGCCTGAGACCCGCTGCCCGCTGCTGGAGGGAGGGCCCGGTCTGCCCGACCTGCCCGGTCCCCAGCGACAGCGGACCCCAGCGCCAAGCGGGCCCAAGTCCGGCCGCGAGCCGGTGGCCATATGGATTCCCGCCCCGGGTCGCCGTCCGCCCCGGCTGAGCTTTCCTTCCTCCTTAGGCGGAGGGTTGCTGCCCCGCCGAAGGTCAGATACCCGGGCGCCCTTCCGCGAGGCTGACCTGACGTCCCCCGCGGCCCCGTGGCTCGCTCCCGTCGGGGCGGCTAGGGAGCCTGGCCTGAGCACTTGTGCAGCCGGCAGGGCGACCGCTGTCCTGGTTCTCCTGCCCCGAGTCCAGGCTTGGCGAGGGCGGCCGCGGGAGGTCCGCCCGGCGCGCCCGTGACGCCTCTGAAACGCGAGGGTCTTCCCCAGCCAGCCCCGCCTCACGCCCCGAGCACAAGGGCGCGAACGCGCGCGGCCGCAGCTCTAACCCCGTCCCCTCGCGCGACAGGGATCGAGAACGACGAGGAGATCAAGCAGCTGGACGAGGAGATCAAGGAGCTGAACGAGTCCAACTCGCAGATGGAGGCCGACATGATCAAGCTCCGGACGCAGGTAACGCCGCCGCCCGCGCCCTCCGGCCCTGCGTTTCCCGCGAGTCCGCCTCCGCGCTGTCCCGCCGCGGGCCGTCTCTCCGCGGGGCTCTGCGCCGCTGCAGCAGGAGCGCCCCGCGCCCGCGAGGGCCCCACGCTCTCGTGGCTGGGCGGGGACCCTGTTTGAGAGCCGGGGCTCGGCCCTGGCCGCAGTCAGGACTCTAGGGGGGCGCAGCGCGCTCGGGGGCTGACGGCTCCCCGTGCGCCCCAGCGTGGCCTGTCCGTGTGGGCGTGGCCGCGGGACGTGGCCTGCAGGCTTGAGCGTGAGCTGGGCGTGGCCTGTCCGTGTGGGCGTGGTTGCAGGCTTGAATACGATGGGGCGTGGCCTGCCCTGTGGGCGTGGCCGCGGGGCGTGGTGTGCAGGCTTGAGCGTGATCGGGGCGTGGCCTGTTAGTGTGGGCGTGGCCTGTCCGTGTGGGCGGGTCGCTGGGCGCGGCCTGTGGGAGTGGGCTGGGTGTGGGGCGGGGCCTATTGGAGTGGGCGGGCCGCAGGGTGGGGCCTGTTGGAGTGGGCGGACCATTGGGCGGGACCTGTTGGAGTGGGCGGACCATTGGGCGGGACCTGTTGGAGTGGACGGTCTGTGGGGCGGGGCTTACCGGAGTGGGTGGGCTTCGGGGCGGGTCCTGTGTGGGTGCGGCCGGTGGGCGTGTCCTGTCCCGCCGCGGGCGGCGAGTGTGGCTTCCCGGAGCCCCGCGCTGGAGCAGCCGGCGCTGGGCAGCATTCGCCGCAGCCAGCAGCCTCCCGGCACCGTTCTGTGCGCGGCGCTGGCGGGCGGTGCGGCTGGGCCGGCAGAGCTCCGCGCCCGAGCCCGTGCTGCAGCCTCTGAAGAGGGCGGAGCAGGCGGGGTGCGGTGGCCGTGACCTGTCGCGGTGCGAGGCGGCCAACACCTGCGGCCCGGAGAGGACGGGGCGCACCGCGGACGGCGCTGGTGCCCTCGCCCAGGGCAGTGCCGGGCTCAGGCCGGACAAGAAGCACCAGCAGCGAGTCGCTGCCCCACGGCGCCCGCGAAGCGCAGAGGCACCGCCGGCTGGTGGGGCCCCACGGGGCAGCGGGCCGCAGGAAGCGGGGCTCCAAGCGGCCAGCCCTTTGTGCGCAGCTCCCGCTGGGGAGGGTCCCCGATGCAGAGCAGGGGGGAGCCCTTGACCCCGCAAGTTCTTAACCCAGAAGATTCCCCGCGTCCGGCGCCGCCGCCCGCACGAGCGCGCCGTGCGCCCCGTGCGCCCCGGGCCGGCCCCAAGTCTGCGCGTGTTGCAGATCACCACGATGGAGACCAACCTGAAGACCATCGAGGAGGAGAACAAGGTGATCGAGCAGCAGAACGAGTCCCTCCTGCACGAGCTCGCCAACCTGAGCCAGTCCCTGATCCACAGCCTCGCCAACATCCAGCTGCCGCACATGGTAAGTTGGAGGCGCCTGGCTGCAGCCGCGTCTGCGGCCGCGCCCAGCCCGGGCTCAGGGACCCTGTAGACTAGGGTGCGCCCAGGAGGCCTTTAACATGGTGCAGACAGTGGCCCGTGCTGTGATTCTATTTTGTGCTGATGTGAATGTCCTATTAAGAAAATGAAAGTTGTGTATGAACTACTATTTAATATTTCGTAGGACCCAATCAATGAACAAAATTTTGATGCATACGTGACTACTTTGACGGACATGTATACAAATCAAGATCGTTATCAGAGCCCAGAAAATAAAGCCCTACTGGAAAATATAAAGCAGGCTGTGAGAGGAATTCAGGTCTGAACAGCTGCTGTATTTGCTGTCATGACGGCACCTCTTAACAGGACGCCTCGTCTCTGGTTGCTGTGACTTACCACAGCGTCCTGTCTGTCTCTGGCGGACCAGGTTGCGCTCGCAGGACTTCACAGTGATTTTATGTCTCGCTTTGAAGACAGCACCTGCAGACTAGTTTTTGAATACATTCACATTTTGTACGTTTTCATATAAGCTGACGTAGTGTGATACTCCATGTAACGTTTATAGCTGCTCATGTATGCACATCGGGGGGTATATATTTCTGAAGAGGTAAGCTGATCACCAGAACTAGAGTGTAAATTCTTTTTAATGCTTTAGTGACTAAATGTTTTAGTATTTTGAACTGAAATGGACAAAAAAATAAAAAACAAAAAAAAAAAAAACAGCTTTGAATGATCCTGAGGTGGCCCCCTGCCACTTTTTAGACATTATCATTTCGCCTCATGTTGGAGGATTTTATGGAATTTAAGAAATACATTTTGTGTGCATATTGTTTCATAGCAAGAATTGGTTGCAAAAAAAAAATGCTTTATTTTTGAACACTGCTTGGAAATATTATGTAATTTTTTTGTTTGTTTGTTTTAGGAGGATGGTGTATGGTGGGGGCAATAAGTGAGGTTTTTTGCATTCCAAGGACATGGCATGTGGATTAACTGTAAGAAATAAGTAATTTATTGTAAGACAACATCAAGCCATGGAAACTTGGCAGAAGATTCAAAGCAGCTCATGCAGCACTTTTAAATTAGCTCGAGCCGTGCGCCGCGCGACCGCGGGAACTCCAGTAAGCGGGGGCTTGGGCCGGGCGGCCGCTGCGGAGATGTCCTTCCCGTGTTCGGTAAACCCTGGAGCCGCCTGCTCTTACCTCCCCGTGTCCTGGCCCCCGAACTGTCTCTCGTGGCCACGTGGCTTATCCAGCCCAGTCCGCGAGCTTCCGTGGAAGCTCAAAGGTGGGTTGAGCCTTTATTCCCCCTTCCGCTTGGAACAACCGTCATGTTGTAGTTGTTGTGGTTTGACGTTGGGGCATCAAGGGAAACGGTCTGTGAGCCTCCTCGTTCCTGGACTGAGTCTCCTGCGGGATTCAGAGGCCAGGGTGCCCACTCAGTGCTGCGTCTCCCGCCCGCCCAGCGGCACGTCGCCTCCGCTGGGCCCTGGCTCCCCGACCCAGTCCTGCCTCGACCTCCGCCCCTGCGGCTGGAGACGCGTGGACCGCGGCGCACCCATCGGCAGAGCCTCTCGCTGCGTGGCCCCGAGCGAGCTGTGGTGAACACGAATGCAATCAGATTTCAAAAGGAATGAACCGACTTCAGCACTTTTTCTTTCCGCGATCGTCCCGGACTGGTCCAGCCCACGGAGACGGACTGTTCCGCGCGTCGCCTGCACTGGCCGCCCGCAGAGGCCGCCCGCTGGCTGCTCCGCCCTCCCAAGTTGTCCCCAAGACGCGCAGATTTTCGGATGCTGACTTGATATGCAGGCTTCCTTCCATGTCTTGATGTTATGCAGGAAGTACAAAAGTACTCTAACATTTTGTTACGAAAAAAAAAAAAAAAAAAGATGGGTTTTGTAAAAATAAAAAAAAATATTTTTAGCAGAACAGGACTTACAGGGTCATTGTCCCCACACGTGCCAGTCGACTATTTGCACTCACCGTGTCCTGTGTATCCGAGCGGACGTGCACAGTTCCCGCGTCCGCAGTGCGGCGCTGACCCCGAGGAGCCGGAGGAGCCCGCGGGCTGACCCGATGACGCGCTGCGGGAACGGAGGGGTCCCTGCAGACTCTGCGACCCAATCCTCCACCTCGGTATCTATGTGTGTAAATGTACGTACCTCCCAGCGGCACTTTATACGGCTCCCTGTACAGACGCTCCACGTTCCACAAGGACCCTGACTCGGGCTGGGAGAGGCAGTGTCCCTCCCGGGGCGCCCGCCGTCTGCTAGCGACTAGTTGTGCTGCCCTGCTCGGAAGCGCCTTGGGGAGGGAGCCGAAGCCGGGTGCCGGCCCCCAGCCCTGCGTCCCGCGTCGTGTCTGCAGCTTCTTTGCCAATATAGTGATGCTTTTAGTAGAATAATAGGTAGTCTCGGTTTTGGATTCTTCTCGTTATCACCTACGTACAATGGAAAGGGGTTTTAAGCACAATTCTGCTGCTCATCTAACGTCGGTAATAATATCAAATCAAAGTTATCTGTGACTATTATATAGGGGGTCCCCAAAGTGTCTCATATTAGAATGCTGACCTTTCATATGGAATTATTGTGAGTCATCAGAGTTTATTTATTATAACTTATTGTTCATATTCATTTCTAAGTTAATTTAAGCAATCATTTATTAAGACAGAATTTTGTATAAATATTTATTGTGCTCTCTGTGGAACTGAAGTTTGATTTATTTTTGTACGACACGGCATGGGTTTGTTGACACTTTAATTTTGCTATAAATGTGTGGAATCACAGTTGCAGTGATACTTCATTTTTAAATTGTGAACTTTGTACAAATTTTGTCATGCTGGATGTTAACACATCTTACTCTAAATAAAAAGGTGTTGCCACACTTGGAGCACAGCGGGTCTCTGGGTGGGGTCCGCAGGGACGCCGCCTGTGGCGGGTTGGGGTCCTGCCCATGGCTTCCCTGCCCCTCGCTTGTCTGGAAAGGGCCCCTGCCCCGTAGGGACGCATCCCGGCGAGACCAGGTCCCTCCACAGATGGGGGATGGTCCGCGCACTCTGCAGCCACGGCCCTCCCCCACCGGCAGCGACACTGAGGTCCCTCACCTCGCCCACACCCAGAAGCTCCCAGCGACACAGGTTTTCCCTGATCCAGTTTGTCCAGGATCCCACGCTGCTCTTCTTGTCACTCGTGTCCCTTGTCCCTGCCCCTTAGTCCTGACCAGCACCCGGGCTTCCTGTCTCCGAGGGCATGGATGTTGGTGACCTGTCCAGGCGTCCGTCCAGCATTGGCTTTGTCTTATGCCGCCTCCTGACAGTTCAGCCTCGATGGACATTCCCATCTCCTATCATGGATGCGGGCAGGCCCTTGTTGGGGGGTGGTTCCCTGCAGCATCCCCAGAAGGACCACCCCTAACACAAATGACTGTCCCATTTCTGTGAGTAAAAGGTCACCCTTTAACACGCCAGGAAAACTCTAATATAATAGAGGCGATGCCCCAAAATATAAACTCTGAGGAAGAGACCCCATAATCTTTGTGGAACCCCTGATGCTTTCCTGGGGCCCTGCCCTGCACCACAACCCGCCTGGGGACCCACAGCGTCTGCTCAGCCTTATTGGGTCTCACGGGAAAGGGGGGGCCCCCAGGCTCCCAGCCCGTTGCAGCCTCGTCTCAGGAACAAGCACAGTGAAGCAGCTGCTGGCCCCTCGGTGAGCCTTGGCGGGGCCTCGGGTCTGGCCACCGGATTATTTGTTAAAAGACACTGTCCCTCAGGAGCAACATGGCTGAGAATGGATGTGAACATTTACCAATGCAGCGTAGCAATTATTATACAAGTTTCCATTTTAACCCCATAATTCCAGAAGCCTACCCTGAAATACCCAAACAACAGTGAACGTACAGTAATAAATAACAACCCAGAGGCCCTTCATTAAGCGATTGGTGACAAGTGTGCTTTGGGGATACCATGGCACTGTTAAATAATAGTTACAAAGACTTGTTAATAAGATGCTGGTGGAAAAACAGCTGGACAGAGCAGAAAACAGAGTTAGAAACTCCCGTGCAACAGCTCCCCGGCAGCGAGTTCGGGTCCAACCAAGCAAGGAGCGTCGGTTGCTAAGAACCACACTTGACACCCACCCAGCCCCCTGCCCCCTACGTCTGTGGGGGGCACAGGTGTCTGTCACCAAGCCCCTGGTCCCTGGGGAGCCGCCAAGCAAGGCAACTGGGGGCAGTGACTGGCTCCAAGGAAGCTGAGTTCTTCCCACAAAAAGGAGCAAGAGGAAGAGCTAACTGGGAGGCCCAACTGGGAAGCAAATTATCTCCAGGTTTAGGGGGGATGGGAGAGAGGTGAGGGCTGAGGAAATGTTGAGGGGCTGCATTGTTGGCTCCCTGGTCCTCTGTCTCAAAGTGGACACTCCCTTTGCCAACCGGGACCCACAGGGAAGCTGTGATGACACTTTTCTTACCTGGACGTGATGTGAATTAAAACAACAACAACAACAAAACAAAAAAATGCACCCCTGGCTGGTGGCCCAGTGGATAAGGCACTGGCCTGTAAACCCAAAGGTTGCAGGTTCGATTCCCCAGCCAGGGCACATATCCAGGTTGCAAACCAGGTCTCCAGCCAGGTCCCCAGCTGGAGGCAGGTGAAAGGCAACCATACATGGATGTCTCTCCCCCTCTCTGCCTCTCTCCCTGCCCTTCTCTCTAAAAGTAATGAATAAAATCTTTTTAAAAATAAGTAAATAAAATAAAATAAATGCTTGACTCTCCCAAGGGGCCTAGAGGGTTCAGAGAAGGCTCTGGAGCCCCTGAGACCTGTGTTGGAGAGTCCCCTACTGTCCGGAGCTGAGGCGACCCAGGTCACAGGCAGAGGAAGGGCAGGGGACTGTGCTGCGGGTGAAGGTCCCTGGTGACCACTGGGCAGCTCCACTGGGAAGGGGAGACCATGTCATCCTCACACCCCCTCCTGGGCAGCGGGTCTCCAGGGACATTGGAAGTGGCACGTCTGTCATCCCACCAAATGCTGCTTTTCTGCCTAATTCACTAAGGCCATTTCTGCTCCAGGAGACGCAGAAGCAGGGAGGGTCCGGTGATCAAGGCCTTTCCTGGCGTTTCAACACAGCTCCCAGGGCAGGAGGCCCTGGGGGCTCCAACAACTTCAAATGTATGTAAGGGGGAAATCACACTTTTATCCGTTGTCTTTGTATTTCAGTCACATGGCACCCAGAAGTCATAGATCATCAAAGTATAGGATACAGTCCGAACAAAATAGAAAAATGAAATAAACAAAGACCAAATCCCACCCTGATATACACACTATGACAGGGGTGGCCCAGGGCTGCCAGGTGCTACCCTCCCTCTTCTGCCAGAAGGGTCACTGAGGAGAGACGCTGCACACACCTGGTGTCTACCTGGCCGCAGCTAGTGTGCTCTACCTGGCCACACCTGGTGTCCTCTACCTGGCCACACCTGGTGTCCTCTACCTGGCCGCACCTGGTGTCTACCTGGCCACACCTGGTGTCCTCTACCTGGCCGTACCTGGTGTCTACCTGGCCGCACCTGATGTCCTCTACTTGGCCACATCTGGTGTCCACCTGGCTAAGGAGAAGGGAGACCAGGCAGGAGCTGGGGGAGGTGTTTCCTGGGCCTAGAATGCAGGTCAGTGAGGCCGCAGCTGCTGGAGGGGAGGGGACCATCCATTTTCCCCCTGGACTCCCCTCTGGGCCTGTGAGAAGAGGTGGTCGGTTGAGGACCAAGGAGGAGACTGAGGCTAATCACCAGGTGTGTACCGTGTACGGGTGCACAGGGACAGCAGGGAAGTGCGTCACTGGACCCAGTGGGGAGAACACAGGCTTCATCCACTGCGCTCAGTCAAGGACCGGGACGTGGTGGCCAGGTGTGTCAGTGGAAATGCAGGCGACCCTGCCCAGTGGGGCAGCAACCGGAGGCAGAGGGGAGAAAAGGCCCTGGAACAGCTGTTACCTCTGTTACCTCAGCAGTAGCTGCTGCGCTGTCTTCAATTCACCTTTTTGGTTAAAATGTCTTGGTTCCCTTCGTAAACCAAGAGTTGTTGGGCATTGGGCACCTACTTTGGATCATAGCTGTTAGAACAGAACTCGTGGAGTGAATGCCGGGCCCAGGTAATCCCCTCCATTGGGGGCCCGGCGGAGGTGCAGGGGTCCCAGCACATAGGGTGCAGCCCCTGCCGCCCTGAGTGACCCTGTAGAAGGCCCGCGGCCCAGGTCCACGTGGGAAGCCATGTCCGTGTCTGACATCTCCAGACCAAGCACAACCCTCACACACATGCACGCACATGCGCGCACACACATGTGCACATGCAAACACATTCCAATCCGTCCTCTCCGAAGAGCTACCGGTCCTTGGGCGTGTCACCCGGACTCTAAGTGTTGGTTTTCACTTCTTTGCTGCAAAGGGGCGACGAGGCCGCGGCTCCCCGCCACGGCGACGCTGACTGAGCTGGAGACCTCACCTCCCACCTGCGCGTCCTCCTGCGGGCAGCCGACCGGGACCCCGTCCCCTCAGAGCAGCCGGAAGCAGTATTGGCTGCTGTCGCAGGGCGGACAGCGTCCCGGGCGGGTAGCCAGTTGGAAAGTGGCCAAGGAGGGAAACGGGGCCTTTGGCCCGGGTGTCGGGCCCCCTCCCCGCCCTCCAAGGTCGGGCCAGAGCGGCTCCGGGAAGTGGAGAGGCCTCCGCGCGCCGCCAGAGGGCGGGGGTGGGGGGCGGACAGAGGCTGCGGGGCCCCCGCAGCTGAGCAAGGTCACGGCCGCGCTGCACCTCGAGTTCTTCCAGGACCACGTCACCCCGGAGCCCCGCCAACCAGGGGTCTCCAGAGAGGCGAGGACCAGGGAGGTGCGGGCGGGCGGGGAGCGCCCCGCGGGGAGGGGGTGCTGGGGTGTGAGGGGACCCCCTGGGCAGCGGCGGGGACGCAGACCCGAGACTCCAGCGTCGCGAGGCAGAATTTGGTCCCTGCAAAACCTGTTTTCACTCTTAAGACCTTAAACTGACAGGCGGCGGCCCCCCCCCAAAACCTTGGGGGGTCTTCTGGACTCGCAGCCCCGACCCTAGAGTTGGCCGTGTCGCCCGAGTCTACAGACCGTCTGCAGCGGGTCGCCGGCCCCGCAGCCCGGCCGCGGCAGCGAGGGAGGCGCGGACGCGCAGCCCGACGGGCGACTCCGACGGGCGCCGCGGTTAGGCCGCCGCTGGAAACCCGGGTATTTCTACTCGGCGTCCG
This sequence comes from Noctilio leporinus, assembly GCA_004026585.1. Taxonomy (NCBI): domain Eukaryota; kingdom Metazoa; phylum Chordata; class Mammalia; order Chiroptera; family Noctilionidae; genus Noctilio; species Noctilio leporinus. The sequence continues at coordinate 8,352 of PVIW01004077.1, read as the reverse complement.
CCCGGGTTCCCGCCGCCGCCGCCGCCCCGGGGCCGCGGCTCTGCTCGGAGGCCACGGGCGGGGGCAGCTCGGCACTGAGCGCCCGGGCGGCGGGGCTCCACAGGCCGCGGGTGTCCCGCCCGGCGCCCTGCAGCGCGCGTGTGCGGCGGAGCCCGGCCTGGAACCCGGCAAAGGCTGCAAAACTGGCCCAGGAAACAGTGAAGCGCCTCGGCCGCAGTGGACCCGCGCTGGCGCGGCCAGGCAGCCTGGCCGAGGCTCCGCTCCAGCCCGGGACCAAACCGCGCGCCCGGGTTTCGCAGCACTGGGCCCCGGCGCCGCGGGCGGACGCAGCCGCCGGAGGTCCTCGCCCCGCCCCTGCCGGGAGGGGGGTGGACAGGGCGGAGCCGCGCGCATGTGCACAGCTGGCGCCCCCCGCCCCCCGCACAGCTGGGACGTGGGCCGCGGGCGGGCGGGCGCAGTCCGGACCCGGCCAGGGACGCGCCGGGGCCTCCGCGTGGGTCGGGGCGTCCGAGCGTCCGTGCGCGCCGTGGCCATGGCCGTGCGCCCCGCGCGCCGCTGCCCGCTGGCGCTCCTGCTGTGCCTGGGCTGGGGGGTGCTGGCCGCGGGGGCCCAGAGGCCGGGCGCCGGGTGCCCCAGCCGCTGCCTGTGCTTCCGCAGCACCGTGCGCTGCATGCATCTGCTGCTGGAGGCCGTGCCCGCCGTGGCGCTGCAGACCTCCATCCTGTGAGTGCGGGCGCCGCGGGCCGGGGGGACCGCGGGAGCGGGCCGGGCGGGGCCGCGGGCTTTTGTCGGCGCCGGCGGAGGGCGGACCTGGGCGCCCCGCGCAGCCTCCGGAGCCGCCTTTGTTCGGAGCTCGGAGTCCCCGCGGCCGGGGAAGTCGTGGGGAGCAGCCGGGAAAGCCCCGCTCCGCTCGGCGCGCCCCCTCCCTCTCGCCGCCCTCCTCCGCCCCCTTTCTTCTGCTTCTCTCGCTCTCCCCCCTCCCCCTCCTCGGGGTCCCCCTCTCCCCTCCGGTGACCCCGAGTGTCGGAGCCCCCTGCTCCTTGTTCCCGCGTCCGCCCGCGGGGGTAGGGGGTCAGGGTCCCGCGGGGCGCATGGCTGTCTTGGCCTTAACCTGCGCCCGGATCGCGCTTGGCGGCCGAGGCGCCTGGAGGGGCCGCGGGGCTGAGCTTTGGGGTTTGGGCAGCGGGGGTCCCACGCGTTTTCCGCCTCCTTTCCAGCCGGGCGGCGCGACCACGGTGGGCCAGTCTTCGGGGGTCCCGGGGCCGCCGTCCTCCCAAAGTTACGCGCGCGCCTTCCAGGCCCGACTGGTCCCGGGACGCCGACGCCCGGGGTCCGGAAACGCGCGGCCCGACCCGGGAGAGCCGTTCGCTCTGCTTTCCTGCGGCGCGCGCGTCAGGCGCCCGGGCAGCCCGCGCGGTGCAGCGGCCCGTGCGGATGCCAAAAATAGTTTCCACTTCTCCTGGCCCGGCGAGTGCTTCTGGCTCCGCCGCAGGACCTGCAGAAAAAGTTGTAAAATTTCGAGTGAGCTGGTGAGGAAGTGGGCGGCCAGCGCGCCTGCTTTCTGACCGGCGGCGGCCCAGGGCCCGGCCGGCCGTCAGGGTCTCGGGTGGGCGTGGGCGCGAGGAAGGGCCCCGGGCCAGACATTCGGCCTCTGCCGGCATCTGAGCGTCGGGAGAGCGAGGCTTTCTGGAGGCAGATAATGTAATTCCTTCGTGAGTCAGTGGAAAAACTTGGACCCTGCAGCACTTTCACATCTGGCCGGGGTGTAATGCTGGGCGGCAGATCCTGATCGCTTTTTAAAAAGAACAATAGTTTGTAACAGGAGGTGCAGCCCAGCTGGGGTCCTCCGGAGGCCTGGGTGCCCCGGGGCAGCGCCGTGGGGGGCGGGGGTCCCGAAAGTGCTGGTTCCCGTGACCCCACACCTATGCTTTCCTGCGTGTGGGTCTCTGGCGTCTGCTCCTGGAATGTTGGCAGCAGCCGCGCTCGGTCATCCGTCCTGCGAGCCAGGCCGAGTGGTGTAAAGTGTCCACATCGCAGTGGCCATACGTGATTCCCAGCTGTGCAGACCCGGCGCGTGGGAGGAAGCGCCAGGCCTGCCAGTGTGGACTCCCGGGGACACGTCACAGGCCCCTGGCCCCCGGCGGAGGGAGGAGGATGGGCAGGAGGCAGGCCATGGGGTGCACCCCAGGGGAGTAGGTCGGGGGGTCTGGGGGCTCACGTTGCCATGACCTCTGTGGTCCCGCCTGCCCGCGGGGACGGTCACGTTGTAAGTTCCACTCAGGCAGAAACATTCCGTTTGTGTTCAGCTTTCCACCTAGGCCTCTGCTCCCACAATAGGTTATTGTTTTGTATTAAAAGTCACTCGGTGGAAGTGGGGAACTTGGCCCCAAAGTTAGGCCGTGCAACCACTGCGTCGCCCCTTTGCTCCCGCCCCCCAGCCCACGAGGCTGAACGGGGGTTCGCGGGGACAGACGGGGCCCGGGGTGTGTTCCAGTGGGGCCTGGCGCTGGGTCTGCGTCTGAGGCTGGGCGTCCAAAACTAGCGTGTGAGACCCCCTGTGACTCGGGTTTGCTGAGACCCTCGGTTCAGGCCTGTGGCACTGCAGGAAGGATGTTCCGGAAGCACCGAGGTCCTGGGACCCAGCCCTTCAAACGCGACACCATCCCACGGCGTGCGAGTCCGTCCAAAGCGGCTGGCTTATCCCACGCTGCTGGCCAGGCCGCGGGAGACCCTGGTGCTGGCGGGGCCTGGGGTGTGGACGGGGTGGCGCAGGGCGGGGGCGCTGGAGTGGAGCCCCGGGCGGGCCCGGCGCAGCAGGGGCGCAGGCCCCACCAGCCTCGGTTGCCTGCCAGGCAGCTGCCCCCACTCCCGCATTTTCCAAGTGCCCCCCGAGCGCTTGGGGCCGGGCCTGCTCTGTTCTGGCCTCATGGAACACCTGGCCCTGGGGCGGAGGGCGAGGGAGAGGGCCGGCCGGGCGATGAGGAGCAGAGGCCCGTGCGCTGCCCGTGGGCCCACAGAAGCAGGGGCTCTGGACGCCCCACCCCTCAAGGCCAGGGGATGCCCTCACAGCCCCTCCTGCCTCCCGGGAAGCCCCCTCTCCGCTCCCGGGGGCGTCTCCCAGGGCCAGGCCAGGGGACGTGAAGGCCACCTGCGTCTCTGCTCCCTGGTGGGCGGGACGCCCCGCACGAGGGGGCCGCTGGCTTCAGTGAACCGACCTGGCTCTGCTGCACCTCCTGTCGTGACGCAGCCCGAACCTGCCTAGTCGCAGGCCCCGCGGTGTGTGAAGCTCCATGAGGACGGTGAAGAGACTCGGGGTGCGCCCGTCACCCTCTTACCCGCCATTGGGCTTCCCGAGGCTTCGGGGACCCACAGGGTCAGTTGGGCAGGGGCGGCTGCGGCCGGAAGCCGTCAGTGGAAAATTCCAGAAACCAGCAGCTGTTGAGCTCTGAGCTGCTGACGGCGCTCCGTCTTCTGCGGCTGTTCCCCCAGGACCTGAGTCATCCTCTGTCCTCTCCCCTGGTCACCCAGCTGCCTCGGTTATCAGATCACCGTCCCCCGGGGCAGGGCGGGAGCCCAAGTGACCCTTGTTTTACTTCCAGGCCCGGAGCAGAAGCCCTGCCCAGGGGCGCGAGGGGAGGCTGGGAAGACTTCCTGCCCCAGGCGGGTCCGGGACAAGGCCTTTCCACCGAGGCCCAGACGTTAGTTTTACTTGTTAATTTCTTACTGCGCCTAATTCGTAAGCGGAACTCGCAGAGGGAGAACCTCGCAGACACGGGTTTGGACCTAGGTGGCCTCCGCAGGACGAGTCCCTGTGGGAAGGGGGCGCTGCCGAGATTTACCTTCACAAAGTGGGGGTGAACCTCTCCTGCGCTCCATGCCGGTGGGTGGTGTGGGCGCCCACTGTGGGGGCCCTGCTGGGCTCAGAGGGGGTCCGGGGCTCCCACAGGTGGTGACGCTGCCCCGTGGAGCGGGCTGGTCATCTGGGACCCGCGGCGCCACCGTGGGAAGCGCGCAGCTCGGGGCCGGGAACCCTGCGGTCGGCGTGCGTCTCTGCTGAGAGCCCCGCCCTGCATTTCGGGGGTCCGGGGGGTGCTGCCCCGGAAGGCATCCCGGGCCCGTGACTGGGTCCCGGAGGCTCCGACCTCACGTGGCTTCCCCAGACCTGTGAGCCGCTGCCGTGAGGCCGTGTGGGTGCGTGTCCGCTTCCCTCTCTGCGAGTCTCCGCGACTCAGTTTCCCTGCGTAGGGAGAGCGGGAGGCTGTCAGCTCTCCTGGGCCCAGAGCAGCAGCCGGAGAGGAAACGAGTCTCGGGAGGTGTAGGTCCTGGCGCCTGAGCAGATGGCTCTGTCCTTCCCGCCCCACCTGGGGCAGGTCTCGCCCGCCAGGCCGGGCGCCTGCTCGGGGCCTGGACCCCCTCTGGCTTTAGGTGGAGGCTGAAGGTTCATGGCTGCGGGGGAAATGGGCGTTTGTTTCAAAAGATGGGTGTTGGGCAGACGGGATGAGGTTCTGTGCTCAAAACGTGCGTAGAAAGAAGGACGGATCCCAGCCTCCTGGGTCTGAACCCGGGTGGGAGGTGGCCACTCGCATGCCTGACGCTGCCTCCCCGCGTGCGGGGCGGGGGTGTTCCCGTTCCCCACACAGGGGCGCCCCTCCAACAGGAAGGACCTGCCCTGGATGCTGGTGGGAACGTGGGGGCCCCAAGGGGTCCCCAGCGCAGTCCGCACTCAGGCTGGCGCACCAGGCGCCCGGGGTCCCGTCTGCACTTTGCCGTGCACAGCACAGGACAGCACAGAAGTCTCCCGACCTCCGCCCAGGGTCGCCGAGCATGTGCGTGGTCACGGCCTTTGGGGTCCCCACGAAAGTGGAACGCATGTAAGATACCTTTTCCGGTAAATTCGATGAAAAGCTGCTAAACCTGGCTGAATCGAATCCTAGAGGGTGAGTCGGGACGTCCCGCATCCTCCGTGCGAGGCAGGTGCCCCAGTTGCGGCAGCCAGGAAGGGGGGGCCCTGCCCGCTGTGGCCGCAGCGCCCGGAGCCCCTCAGGTGTTGAACGTCGCTGAGCTGGGCTCGTGGCTGCTGAGTTTCACCTGGGGCGCCGGTGCTGGGAAGTGATGCCACCCACGGGGTTGGTTAACTCCGAAAAACAGGATCCGTTCTTCCGTCCCTGGTCACTGGGTTCCCTTCAGATTGGGCAGACAGCGGCGAAGTCCTGGGGGCATTTCACCCAGACGACCCCCCGGGCCCTGAGTCACCCCGTGCGGCCGTGAGCCCGTAGGACCGGTAGGACAGGCCAGACCAGCGCCGGTTCAGGAGTGACGCCCGGGCCCTGCCTGGCTCTCCCGCTGCACCGTGATCAGCGCCTGGGACACCCACCAGTTTGTTCTGGCCACCATGTGGCCTCCTGATTCCTCAGCTCCCTGAAAGGGGGGACAATGGGAGGCAGTGACCCCACGAAGATGGAAGGTGAAGGAGGGTGGGTCTGTTCTCTGTGCCCCCAGGGTGCCCTGTGCCCATGTGGGACTCACTTCAGACTTGGTGGTGGTTGGTCCCTGATCTGACTGCCCCCCAGTACTTGGCGCGTGAAAGACGGGCCTGTCACGCATCCTGGCGGTGTCCCCGTGTCCCCGATCTGCACCCACCCGGCCCCGCAGGCTCAGCGCCTACCCTGCTGGACAAGCCCCTGCGGCCGGGGCTCTGCCCTCCGTGCGGGTGAACTTCCCGTGGGAGGACAGTTAACCTTGGAAAGGTGCAGGCTCAGTTCTGACGCGTGTCTTCTCGGGGTGCCAGCCCTGTTCACGATGGCGAACCCCTCCTGCTGGCTTGGGACCGGGGGCCCCCGCTGCCGAAGGCGGGTCTTTGTCCTGCTTTCCTGGAATGTCTTTGTCTGGTTTTGGCAAATCGGGCTGACGGGGCAGAGGAGCGTGTCCTGGGAAAGTGTGGGTCCAGCTGGGTTTCGTTTGTCCCCCGGGGCTGTTTGTGTGGGAAGAAAGTTAACAAAAAACTTTTAAATGAATGAACTGATTTCAGAAAGAAACCGATTTACTGTTCCACACATTCGTACATTCGTCGGTTGATTCTTGCGTGACCGGGGGTCGAACCGGCAACCTGGGCGTATTGGGGAGACGGGCTAACCCACTGAGCCCCCGCCAGGCCCGTGGGAAGAAACTTTACTGCAGTTTCAGTTTTTCCGGAGCGTGAGGGGCCGCTCTGGGCAGCTGGGGGCCCGGAGTGACCCCTGAGATGGTCTCCTGGGGGCCCGTCCGGGGTGTCGCGTCAGGTGCCCCTCTGCCCCCTGGACTGGCCCCCTCTGCCCCTGCTGTTAGGAAGTTCGTCTTCCCTCCTCTTTCCACCTCAGTCTGCCCACAGGTTTCTCAGTTTTCTTGATCTTCGCCCACGTCCAGTTTCCGGACACTCAGCTGCCTCTGCCGGGGCAGCCGGGGCTCCGCCGGGGCAGCCGAGAGAAGCCAGCGTCGGCTCTCGAAGGAAACAGCTGTTTGCTGAGCTGGGGACCCAGGCGTTGCCACCCTAGGCCCGGCGCTCAGGCGGCAGGGACGGGACGGGACGAGCTGTGCGGTCGCCTATCCCACCTGCCTACACACAGGGGCTCTGGGCCGGTGGCCCTGGGTGGTTCCAGGAGGGACGCGTGAGGGGCCTGGAGGAGAGGACTCCCCAATGGGGTCACCACCGCCCGGAAGGAGGACCAGCTTCTCCCGAGGCTGCAGGGTCGGAGCTCGGGCTCCGGGAGCCTGTGTGTCCCCAACGCGGTCCCCGCCCGGAGGAGGCCGAGCAGCGTCACCCCTGCAGCCGCAGCGAGGACCACGGTGACGCACCTGCCCCCCACTTCACCCCACTGTCCTGTCCCTTTCGTTCGACACAAACACGTTCATGTGAAACGTGAAAACACAGGTAAAAAGCACAGGAGAGGACGTCCTCCTCATCGGAGGAGACTTACTGCGTCCGCTGCACAGGGGCCCGCGAGCCACCCGTGTCGGGGCCGCGCTGTCCCGTGTCTGCCTGTCCCCGGCCGGGCACCTGTGTCCTCGCCTGTCCCCGGCCGGGCACCTGTGTCCTCGCCTGTCCCCGGCCGGGCACCTGTGTCCTCGCCTGTCCCCGGCCGGCCCCGATCACCCGCCTCTGTCCGTCACCTTCCTCCGCGTTTGCCGACTCCCGGCTGCCGGTCTGCGCTTATCACTGTCCACCTCCCACCAAACAGCGGGGTCCGCCTGGCGTCCTGCGCTGTCACCCGCGGTCACATCTCAGGGTCTGGTGGCATCTGGTGGCCGCGCCCTCGTTAGAGTTTGGCGCTATCACGGCCGTAGGCACGAAGCGGGTGTTTGTTTGGTTTGCAGGTTCCTTCAGCCCCGTTCTTGCGACGGGTCCTTCCTTGGTGCCCTTCTCTGCTTCCGCCAGTGAGGCCAACAGCGGGCCACGCCGTGTCGTTGGGGTGACTTCGGGGGGCTTTCCTGTGCCTGCGTGCAAACCGCGAGGGTGTGTCCTGGGGAGTGTCCGCAGCCGGGCCCACCAGCGGGGTCCCCGCGCCTGGCACACCGGGTCTGAGCGGAGCTGCGCCGGCCCCGTGCGTCAGCCTCTCCCAGGGCAGCCCGCCCGGCCCTGCGCACGTCACGGCCCCGGGGACACGCGGGCCCTTCCGGGGGCATCGGGAGGGGAGGGGAGGAGGCACGGGAGCCCATGCCCGTGGACGCTGCTGTTGGGTCCCTGCTGGTGCCCGGCTGCGCCCAGAGCAGACGCGCGTGGGGTAAACGGGAAACACGCCTTGCGCCGCAGGTGCCCGTTCCCTCGGTGACCAGACCCGGGGCTCCGGAAGCCTCTCGGGCACCCGCGCATCCCCTTCTTGTCCCGCCTTCTCGGAGGTGCCACCGCGGCCCAGCCCCGGGCTCACCCTGCAGGACAGCGGGTGGGAGACGCCCTGGCTCTACCGCGGGAACCCAGGGCTGGCGCGGCTGCCGGCAGCGTGATCACAGGAGAGTTTTCTCTTCCGGGCGGAAAACAGCACGGGGGCCGCTCCGCACGCACGCGGACACGCAGACACGTGACACGGACACGCGACACGGCCTCCCGGCTTTCCTCAGGGAAGCGCCGGGCTTCCTGCCGTGAGACACTGTTTCTAAAGACCTATGACCCGCTGAGCTGAACTTTAACTTCTAAAAATAGCCGTTGCAGTGGCTACACTTAGTCACCATTGTTACCTATCGGGACCCGGGGATGTGAGCGTTGGCACAGCAACAGGAAGCCAAGTAGTAAACAGAGCCTTTGTTTTCTCCAGCGAGTGTGTCATTGTTTGGTTTGCTTAGGTCATGCACTGTGTCCCCGCTGGTCGCCGCCCCCTCGAG